>JAQFYM010000188.1:0-101997 GCA_034694785.1 Agrenia bidenticulata | reverse complement strand
GTGTTGAGTTCTCCGCGTGTTGAGTTCGACCGTGTTGAGTTCTCCCCGTGTTGAGTTCGACCGTGTTGAGTTCGCCGTGAACCACATAAAAGTACTACAGGTGGTAATTTAGCTGAGGACAAGTACGTCCTAATTCCACTTGAGCTGTTCATAGTGATAAAGTCAAAAGATGATGTGATACGATTGTCAAGGAAAGATTCTACTTACGCCAGACTCGGAGGACTGATGAATGGATTTAAGAGAAGGAGGTGAGACGATTTCCCCATCTTGGTGGGATACTTTGATATTATCTGTTGAGAATGTTGGAGGCTCTTCTCGATATTGTTCTGATGCGACAGTGTGAGGCAACTCTGCTGGCAAAACCGTGTCCCAGTATTGATCCTTCAACAGCTCGGGATGCTCATGGTGCATCTCATCCACGATGAGGTAAGATACCTGTTAAACAAATAGCACCCACATGCATTTGAACATTAAATTAGTATTCAATGCGATTTATGCATCCTTTTGGATTTGCTATAGTAGACTCTAAGCTTATGAGTTCAAATTAAGGAACAGGAAGTAGAAACTAGGACCAATTTAGTTAACAAGCGAAGAGGGAATAATACTAGAGAGTCTGAATATCATATTCGAGGTTGTCAAGATTTTGTTCCTTAAACTCCCTGGGTCTTTGATGTAGCCCATCCCCACGAAGCAGTTCAAAGGGGACTTGGACCAAGTCGCATTAAATATTACAGCCTTTCTGACTTTTGAGCTCTAATTCAGGGGAGACATGAATAATTCTGATAAATTCTGAACCAAACTGGAATAAAACTTTTGTGTGTCTTACTAGTTCTAACTAATTTCATTGCTTATTCCAATTACAAACTTCTGTACAACAAAAAAACTCGGTCCCCATAAATTAAAATTAAAAGGGTTATATTCCAAGGGATTCAGTCACAAGTGCTTTTCATTTCAAACATGTGAGACAGCCATGGTATTTGTGCAACTTCTTAAAGAACTTAATTTTCACATCTCTGGTCGATGAGATCCAAGATTTTTCATTTAAATCTAAGAATTCTCAACCCATCCTATGTTTCTGAATACATTCTGCAAAAGTTTAAACTTTTATAGAGAAAGTGGATTGTTCACTCAATCTTTTTATTTGTTTCACCAATAACTATTTCAGTAATCTAAGCCCTTAGATTACTTTGAATGGAGAAGAGTCAAATTTGACTTGTATCGAATTGCATAGAAATGTATTCATTATACGAAATCAGAATTTATTATATTCTCTCTCGAGTGGATGTGAAGAGTCAATAGTATTAAAAGCGATATAGCGACCTTATATGTACAAAACTCAGCCATCATTCTTATTAATATCGTGTTTAATTACCTGCAAATTTCTGTCAATCATCCAATTCAATTCAAAATCATCATCGTCATTTCCGAAAGGATTTACGAGAGATTCTGCAACTTTCAGCCATCCCATGTAGAAGAAAAACTAGAGGAACACAAAAATCCAAATAATAAAATATTTTAAGCGTCGTGATTCGAAGAAAACTAAACAATTGCTTAAAAACATTACACAATGCAAAAGGGACGGTAATTTATTTCAATCCGCCTCTGCTCTTGTAAATACATAGAAAGACTTTGTTAGCCCTTATTGTCACACTAATACAACTTCCTTCTGGCTAATAGAATTCATTATGGTTGAATGTCATTGTAGAAGAAAATTAGTTGCTAGTATTATGGCTGAGTGGTTTGTGCCTGTCATTAGGAGGACTAGGCAGACATTTACACGTCATTCTGCAAGGCCTTAGAACACATAACCTTTGCAAATGATTATTTCTCCGATGGGAAGAAAAATCCACGGAATTTCCACACATTAATAATAAGGCTCAATCTTTGGGAGAATGTGACAAGGGAGAAATGCACTGACTTTGAGAAAGGGAGTAAAGTGACACAGGGTTACAGAAGCAAAATGCAAAACGAGCTAATCACAGGAAACTTACTTGTAAAGTGGTGAATATTGGAAAGACTAAATCAATCTCACTGCTGCAGTCTTTGGGGTCACATGAAGCCGGATCTGGTTTAATCCACTGCCGTCCCATGACGCAGGAAAGGAAAAAGGAGTAAACTGCCAGGGTCACAACCTGAATCCCACAAAACAAAGAATCTGTAAAACACAAACAATCCCCCGAGACAACTCCGTTTTCACTCGTAAATCATCAATAAGGATATCTGATTTATATTTATAAACCTTCAATAAATATTTTCCCCCACATTTCCTCGTATTTTTGCATTTCCACGGAGGTATTTTAAGGTTTACATGCCATTTAATTTCAGGCTCCCAGAACTTTTAAGGAGATATTTTAATCTACTTCACCTTGGAAGGATGGAAAAAAGTTTATTGCCCTGCTGCTCTCGAATTCATCGAGGGACTCTTCTTAGGAACACTTATTTGGCAACTCATTTTTATCCTAACTTGTACACAAACACGCTATTCTTCCTCTACGTATGGAATTGGCTCCAGTCGCGGCAAATCTCACGGATATCAAGAAGGTTCTTATGTATAAACAGGCGTAGGTACAGAGTGGGATCAAAAATCCCTAGATAGTCTTTGTTTTCTTAAAATCGATACGATTGGTATCACATGCAGGAGTGAGTATTTAAGATGACAATGTTAAAGCAAATGTTATTTTGCTTAAGCTTGCTTCTAGCATGGAGAAAGTTGAGAGTTGGTCATGATCTCTTGATACCTCCAATAAAGTTGTATGCTTTAGTCACAAGTCTTATCTTATATCATCCGTCAGGCGGGAGGGTAAAGTTCCCTATTGCCACTGCAAAAGTCTCCACACTGATTTTAGAAAGTAAAAAGTTTTTTTTAAAGGTTAGGGCTGAACCCAAATAATATGTTACCACCATTTCTGGAAATAAACTGATGGCTGTGTTAGCGAGAAACGCTGCTGCCACAAACGTCAGAACACATTTGCTGACTTAATCTCATACTGCTTCTATACATTTTCTCTTCTCGTTACTGTAATGCACGATGAAAAGTAATTTCAAAATGAGCTAACTAAGGTCTTGCTAAGAGTAAATGTTACAACTTACAAGCATAATTATTTTTGCTCGATACAAGAAAAATGCGAGTGAAGAATCTGCTTATTGAACCACATTCTTTATAAACTAGAAGGGCAACTCAGTAAAGCTGGCTTATTTTTTATCAATTTCGAGGGTACGTCAGTATAGTTTCGTAACATTTTAACATCTTCGAGAAGTCTTTGCATAAGATTTTAGAGGTTTAGAGAAAAAGTTGTTAATAAATAGGTTGACGCGCACGGGAACGTTTCTCGGCGATCCATTAAGTACATTTCCAATAATTCATTGGTCATGTTATTTAGGTTGGAACCTAAGCCTAAATATCATTTTTAATTTCTAAAGGTGTAGAATTTATCTCCATAATTTAAGGTATTCAAACTATTTTTCTTTTCTTGACTTGCAACTCAAAATGCAAAAAAAAACATTAGTCAGTTCAATTAGATTGATTTGTTGGAAAATCCGCTCATGTTGCGGAAATCTTCTCCACTGATAAATTTTCGGATCAACAAGTCGTTTACGACTTTAACCTAAAGATTAAGAAAAGAAAGGTTACTGGAGTATTACATTCTGAGGTCGTTCAGCATACAAAATTCATTCAAGAGCCCTTAAATAGATGCTAATGGCGAGATGGTCGACCATCAAGTAATATAATTTCTTGTAAGATATAAAGTATAGTAGGAGATCTATAGGATTCACGACGAATATTCTCTTGAGAATCCTAATTATGGAAGGAACCATGTAATCTGAGCAAAGAATTAAATTATGTTATTATATGGATAGATAGAAAATACGGCCTAGTGTAAAACTCAGAATTGGTTAATATCCAGCAAACTCAAAGAATGTGAGAAAGTCCTTTCAACCACAGTTCCTTGCTGTGTTGAGCATGTAAAATGATTTTTGTGAATGTCGTTTACATTTACGAATTCAAACACATAAAATTCTGTTAGAAGGACATCTACATAAGAAAAAAATAATTAAACTACTCGCAAACAACCCAATAACATGTATAGATAATATTTAAAATGTCGGATTATTGTGAATACGTATAATTTATATATATTTCTATCTTAATACAAAATCAAGCCATGAATGATGACTAAGAATATAAATGATATTCCTTATGGTGTCATTACCCCAATATACCGTGGCTACCATATTGTATATTCAAATTAATGAATAAATAGGACTGTAATAAAATGCAGTTTTTGAAGTGTGTGTAACCTGAGTGTAGACAAGCGGCACACTGATCCAATCATACTGACAGAGGACACCCATAAACGATCGGAATTTGTTTAATTCGTCCAGAATAGTTTTGACAGCAAAGTCATCTCTGATCTTTCCCTCCTTCCTTGCTCGGGTCACAATGCTGCAAGCCCACACAATCGGCAACCAATGCTTTGGATGGCCGTGCTTTCGATTTAAGTCGTCTATAATCTGCTTTTCGTTCTCCAAAAGTAAGCCTGTGAAAGTGGATTAATATAGTTTAATACCACTATTCATAATGGGATGTAAATAGTTATTGAACTTTTAACTGTCATACACCTACTACATTTGTACACATTGATGCTTTGATTATCTAGAATGGGTTATGTACGACTACAGTTAGGATATACGACAAGTAGGTACTCACGACTTATGTACTTCAGCTTTAAAATATGTACATACGTTCTTGTTGGCGTATCTTATTGTGTTCAATATTAATTATAATTGAATTAGTTCATTAAATTGATCAGAGATTATTGGTATTAATAGAATTTAAAATGTCGAATGACATGACCTCACAAATTGTATTGTTTTATTGCATCGAAATAACTTACAATTTATAATCCAAAAGTTATTACGACAGACTAAAAGATTTCATTACATTTCAAATCATATTCTTTCTTCGTTTCTTCAAATTTAGCTTTGGAAATAAGTAGGCAAATGTCGTAGCTCCCCTACGTACTGGTCGAAAGTGCGACGGTTACCTGCACATTCATTCTGTGTGCACATAACATTTTTTAAAAAGGACCATGCATGCACGTTGTCACAAGCTCTCATCGCCACTCACGACCTTTCTCCAAACTTTTAATTACTTGGATTTTCAAACTCATGTAGTCAAAGTTCAAATAAAATTTATAAAAATCGTATCATAGATTTCCCGCAAAACCCCCCAGAGGAATTCTATTTTTACAATCTGTCAAATCCCATCAAAGCATCAACTTTCAGTTCTTTATTTGTCTTTGCTCCCTTTCCTCAGGTCCTGTTTCTCTCCAAAACGAAGTGGGAATATCAAAATAAATTGAAAACCTTGTGATCCCCATGAGATTAGAGAGTTTATAGGATTCCTTCTGATGCCGTTAACCAATCCCAATTACCGGATCTCATTGGCCAAAATTTCCTGCTCGGGTGTTATAGCATATGTTCCTAATTAAATGAAGTAATTTTAACTTAACATGCATTAAAACTAGACTTGTATTGAATCTAGATAGAGACAAGTTAAATGTGGAAGTTTAAAGCTGTATACTCGGTATGGACAAGTGACACTAGTGAAAGTTCCAAGTGCTACTCGAGTCATATAACTTGTCACTAGTTATCCCTGTGCCATGTACAAGAGCCATGGCATCAAGCATTGAGTAAGTAGTACTCAAAATCCTTAAATCATCATCATAATGGAGTTTTTGTAAAAAATACTTGACGCTTGTGTACATAAGATGGCCAAAATTAACTTAACAGAGTATGACAATTTCAATTTTCATATTTGTCAACAATTTAAATATTGTCCAAATTGGGGTTTTATGACATATTGGGTTTTATGTCCATGACATGCGGTGAGCATAAAACTACAACCCTATTCCTATGAAAAAGTCCATGCACAATCTAATTAAGAGGATATGGATTTGTTGATGTAAGTGGTGCATCACAAACTAAATTTCAGTTCTTAGAAAAATGATCGGGAAAGTGATACTATTTTTATCTACGGAATCTATTAATATCAGATTTTTTGTTCAAATAGCTGCTCGGGATATATTATTTTAAATGAAAATTTTACCTGCTTCAACAAGATGATCAAGCGTTGGAAATCGCTTTTTAACACGAGGGCTGATGAGAGTATAGCACATGGTAGAGGCCAAGCAGCAGTACCTCATTATCGTCCTTCTCATTATCCTACTTTTTTCGTCCTAGAAAACAAACAAAAAATAAAGTTGATTAACAATTTTGCCCATTATTTATTCATCAAAGGAAGTTATCACAATAATTTATAATAATTATTATTGGATTGTGAGCTCGTCTGAATTCGTTCAAAGTTAATAAGATAGATAAGCATGAATGTGTGGACTTGTCATTCTTTGTTGTTTTAAAACCAGAAAATTGAATGCGTAAGCTCGTGGTAATCGTGATACAATTGTAAATGATAACTTGGATCTACAATATGAATCTACTGCATCTGGATTTGAATATTAGGAAATCTGGGATGGAACTCAATTATTTATAGAACCACGTCTGATTCTGCACAGCTCCCACGCTTAAATCAATCCGTTTAGCAAACTTGCCGCTTTGAAATCCAACAGCTTTGGTGTCTACGCCAATATTAAGAGAAAAAGGAGGAGACGTAAGGGGTTCACCTAGTCGTCAAGTGAGCTACTTCAAAGCCATTAGTCTTGAAGAGAGGGACATAATTTGTGTTAAAAGTTTGCATTCCTACCACTCCAATTCAAATTTAAATTAATTAAATCGTATAATTTGAAGTGCTACTAATAGGAGATGATCAAGGAAGTATTTTGAACTTGTTAAATAAAGTTGTAATTCAAATCTCTCAACGTGACTGATCAAGCACAGTTTGCTTTTAATCAAATGTGTGCATATACCGTTTGTTTTCCAGTAGGAATGTATATCATTTGACATACAGACTCGTAAAACTTGCTAAACTACATATGCAGAACAAATGAACATGATAGATAAATTTGAGCAAAGTGAGACACAGAAAATCCTAATCATAAAATCTAAAGGCTATAGATAGACCCAGTGCAGTAGGGCAATCCATGTACAAACAACAAATGTCTGTTTGGAATAAACGAACCTATTCATAGTCTAAAAACATTTTTATGCTCTGTCAGTATTTTAATTTAATTTACTGCTTGATATATGACCATCAAGTAATAATTATGTGTTTAAAATAAACTAACTTCAGCTGGAATATTTACTCCGTTTTAAATTTTTTTTATGAACCTTAGAATTAAAAAGGAACCCTCGGATGTTCCCCACATTTAAAATTTTACAACTCTAAAGCTCCCCAATAACGGATCCAATTCTCTTTCCCTTGGTGAACTACGGCTTAAATTTTATCTTCAAGATGTGACAAATGTGTAAGTTTAGTGCTTACAATGACATATTTCATAGCTACAGTCATAAGCATACAAATGGAATGAGTTTAACTATTTAAGAATCAAATGAAAGTGTTTTCATAGAAAGTAGCAACGTGTAACTTTTATATCAACGTAAACTTTGAACTTATGGGTAAATGCAGGTTTTGATATTGGTGTATGAAGGTGTTAGCCAATCCGGGTGTTTTTTCAATAATAGAATCGCGTAATTAAATATTTGTTCTTCCTTCATGTAAAATATGGATGGACACGCCATTTATTTTCATCTTACTATTAGTGACCTACTTGACCGTTTTAGATTGAGCACGCGGAGCCATATCTCTTCTTCTATCTTATTGTACTCATCATAAATGCACAATTTTATGAGCAAAAACTCCAAATTTCTAAGGCACCGGAAATTCTTACTATTCTATGTCCTAAGTTACTGCTGCAGAAGCCTTTCACGAATGCTGAACAACACATGTATATGCATGGAGAGTTAGGGAACGCAAATGGTCCATTCCCCTGGCGATATTCTAAGCCACAACTGTTACCATAGGCAAATATTCAGTGAAAAGTCAGACTGTAAGGGGCCGTCCATTATCGTGAGAGGGAAATAAAGTGAAAATAATTTTGTGTCTCCAAATGGCTTGGAGCTATGAAGGTAAATGGAATGGCTTTAAGGGTTTGAAAAATCTATGGGATTTCCCTTCTCTCAGCAAATAAAGAGTAACAAAAGCGTAGGGAATACATAAAATATTTTACCTGTCCGTGAATATTGGCACTGACAAAGACGGCTATCGAATCCGGCCATGGGATGGATTGGTATTGATTCCACCACCTCCCAACTACAATAGAAACATAGAATCCAAGGACGAAGGAGATTGGGATTAAATTCCCGTATTTTTCACAGTGTCGGGTTATCTGCTCAAATACTCTGTGCACACAGAGGTGGGGAAAGTTTCAAAATTAAAACGAATGTTAAAATTATATTCTTGAACAAAGAAAGTGAGGAGGTAGGAATCACGCAGCTTCTTACATTTGTTGCTCCCTGTTCAAGTAAACTCGATATAGAACGCTAAGTGAAAAATACACTCCCAGGAATAGAAACAAATCTGGCCACACTAGTTTGTATATACTCCCTCGCCACCTGCGACAAAACAACGTTCACTAAAATTAATTGAGAACTTTTATTAGCAACCCAAACTCAGAGCACTGCTAATTAAAGTAATTAAGAAGAGAAAGGATCAGAACTTGATACTAATGCCAACTATAATTTAATGCTTTGTCAATATTTAATTACATTGTCAAAATCACGGAGTGCTATTGCAAAAGTTTTCGAAACACAAGCCTAATTGGAACGTACTTCTGAAAATTTAATGTTTATCTTTGACTCAGGTTGAAATCCTAAACACTCGTAATGGAAATCTGGGGAGACACGTTGATGTACCGAATTTATGTACCAAAGAAAGTACCAAAAGAGGGCTGACTTGGCAAAATCCTCCCGGGATTTGTTTTCTGTAGCTTAAATCAAATGAAGACTCAGCAGCACACATTCGATGGAATTGATCTTATGTCAGAGGTATATTATTCCCCTGCCCTATCGCTTACTCCCAAAAGGTTCATACTAAAAAAATTCCCGTCTTCCACAACCAGCCACCCTTGAAATTAGATCTACCAACAAAAATACTCATCTGTCATTTCTTGCCATTTATTTTAAATTGACAAGTCTTATTTAAACGGATCTTAAAACCAAGATTCGATCATTCCAAATTCCAACAGAATTTCATCTATAACTAATTAGGGATTATTGGTTATCCCCAAATAGCCTGTGGAAGAACTGGTTTCCTATTTTCACTCTCTAAATTTTCTCCTCCCTTGGGACTCATTTTTTTTTGCTCGGGATATTCATCATGTTTCAGAAATTGCAGTGCCATTAACCAAGTCCCACCCAAATAGTAATATTATGCTCCATAAAAATACGTACGTACGTATTGTAGTTGTAGTACGTATCTCAATAAATCTTTACCCTTTTCCCGGTGATGCTCTTCATTCCGACGTCTACTGCTATTTCATTGTTGCTATAAATTTTTTGAAAAACCTCAAACTGCCTCATAAAATTATAAATCAAATTTGTATGCTTAGCCTGCTTATGAATTTGCATCAATCTTCAATATTAGCTGTTCAAATGGATAGTTCTATGATCAAATCACAATGAATTATCCTTTGTGTACAATTTTCATTTTTGCATGCATCTTCATTCGATTTACACCCCCTCTCAACACTCTGTGTAGTTTCTCTCACAGGCTAGAGTATCGATTTACAAAAACTGGCAATTTTTTCATCTCTTCTGAGTTAGGAATACGTGCTCGGCCCTTGGGGAAGACCCTTTCTTCTTTCTACTCGGAACACACTCAGAACACTCAAAAGAGAACATCAGTCCCCCTTGGTTTTAAAGTCAAATTCAACTTTTTAGACCACATTTTTATGGATTAATTTATTACGTCGAATAAGGAGCAGATTGATTATTATTAGTACGGACTAGTTAACTGTAGGCTAATCCTAATACTCGCTGTAGTGTAAATTAGAATAGTTGATTAGCAATCAAACTAAAACCTAGCCTTGCTGAAATGATTATATTAGATCCAGTAGAACAAACTCTTGTAACGTTTAGAAATTATTAATGACTTTAGCAGAATATGATATTCCTTGTTTGATTTATAATCGAACCTTGCGTTATTAGCATGCAAGTTTTTGAACACACAATTGACTTTGAACCTTATATCTGTAAACGAAATAAACACGAGAAACTTTCAAATAACAACTTATTGCTAGCCCATTATGAGACGATACTGCAATGATTCGTTTTCAAAGGGTATCAGTTATGGTTAATTTAAGGATCTTGTTGAAGAGTGTGCAATCCCTAAGATAAGTTATGCGTTTGTATAACCAAAAACCACAGAAACCAGAAAATCCTGCACTGTCTCAATAATCTAGTACTTAGACGTGATGATGCGTGCGACCGGCAATGCTAATGATACCGTCCAATGTCTGTGTTATTTATATCTCCGTGTCACGGATGGGAGAACAGAATACCTTGTATTTTGAATCAAATTGACACGTAAATAAAGACTAACTGAACTGTACTTAATTTTAAATATCTTTCATCTGTCACTGCCACGGTTGAAACACAAATTGTAATTTGAAACTCTTTGACGATAAAGTATGGAATCAAAATGAATTTTAAATGTTTTTACCGAAATCAATTTTCTTATTATCACCGTATCGCAATCATGGCACACTTTAGTTATTTTTCATAAGTGAGCCAACCCTAAATCTTATCTTATTGACGAATAAAACAAAGGTAGTTTCAAGTATTTATAAAATGCAGGAATTAATAATAACTTACCTAAACAGGAGTTTCAAAAAGCATCCAAACCCTTTGCAAGTTGCAACTTCAGCAGTATAGCTCACAGTCATATTTGGCTTTTAAAATGTTGGTTGGCAGGTAAGGATGAGCTGAGTAGAGGCTTCTAGGTCTTCTGAAAATTTTGTATACAAATTTTTAATAGAACATTTATTTATTTACTTAATCTCGAGTATATAATGTACATTATCAAGGGCTTTAGTATTTTACTAAAATCCACCACTCTATGATAATCTTTTGTTTGTGTTTGACAACATAGACAATTTAATTGGTTGTTCATAAATCACTTGATTTCAAAATTTCAATCTGAATCTTAAGTTTATTTATGGTGTTTGAAATTAATTATTTTAGCATAAAATTTACAAATTTCCATTTTATTTAACGGCATTAATGCTTCGTTAATAATTCGTTGAATTAAAATTAAGGCGTTGATATGTTGATGAAAATATACAGGTACCTAATTGGGACGTTCTATTAAATAACTCATTTATGAGTTTAGTTTTCATTTGCCTATCGCCTATGCCTAATATATAATTCGCAAAATCAATCTGCCGGAAATGTTTTTGATTGCCCGTTTTGCGAGGATTGCCTAATAGGAAATCGCGTCCGTGACCTGTATACCCTTCTCTAGAGTCTAAAAATCAAAGCAACTAATCAACTCATCAACACACTATTAGTTTTGATATTTGAAAACCTATTCGTCGTTTTTGAATGATTAGAAAGGCTGTAAAAAAATTTAAAATTTAAAATTTTTAGGAGAGCAAAGAGATTCAATTCAATGAAGCCTTTTAACTACACGCTTGTGCCTCGTTGAAGCTCTATATTGTACTTTCCAGAATTATCTACACTGTTTGAAGCAGAGCATTTATTTTAAAATTTCTTTGAAGATTATTTAACGAAATTATTCCATTTGAAGATTGGCGTTGAGAATCATTTATTTGATCGTTCAGCTTTAAAACTCTTTTATTTAATTAAAAATTGACCCATCCGTTCATCATGTTTAAATTATTACTATCATTGAGATTATTTTGCAAGGTACAGCCTAGATACTTAAGTCTTTAACTAAAATCTTACTTCTTTATCACGAAAAACGATAAACCTCAGCTATAAGAAGTACATACTGAATTTACACAAAAACTCAGGACAGGATGGCACGCTATCTAAAACTCCGAAATGGACGATAAGTGGGTCATTCCATAGAACCGTACGAAGTTAATGTAAGTTCTTTAAAGAGTCAGTTTTCAGTGTTCAGTTGTTCTCAAATATCTGTAATATCGTCAGTCGTAAGGTAGGGTAAAATATAGTACATTTATATTCAAGAATCTCGCTTTTTCACAGGAAATTAAAGAAACCGGCACATAAATAGATGAGAGGACATACATATATATGAAATTAACGTCGAGAGGAAGTGGAATTGCTTTATTATACTTGAAGTTTTTGGGTTTCTTATGGACTTGGCAGTTTTAGCATGAATATGCAGAATAAGTTTCTGTTCTAGACTTATGGAAAGATGGATACATTGGTATTCTGGTTAATACTTACTTCCATATTTCCTTGTGTCAAGTGCATGCTCTGCACATCCTATTTTATTAAAATCGTGTTCCTTTGGTAGTGCAGCCGGCACGGAAAATTGGCCACACAATTGCATCTACCTACGGAACCTATGGAACATATGGAAACACATTGTGTGAATTACTGATCAACTATGAGATATGTGATTAAAAACAATGCTGACACTGGCAGAATGAAACGAGGATTGAGACGCTATCAGAATCTTCTTAACAGTCAAATCAGAATTTACTTTTATAGCAAAAAACACCTCACATAAAATAAGCAGAAAACGAAACAAAATTTAAAGCAATCCCAGAAAAATCTCTTTTTACACTAGTTCCATATTCTTTGGTATGCTCGATTTTTTAATTCAATACAATGCGGCATGGTTGGTCATAAAAAAACTCTTCGGGAGTAAATGACAGAGTTCTGCTGGAGTTCATTAGTTAAACTACATTTCAAATTGCCAAACCACAGACAGAATTAAATATCTTCACGATAATGTATGCTAAAGGCAACCAAAAAATCAAACGTAAATTCCAGTCGGTCCAGAATAAAATACACAAACTCAAGGCCTTGGTAGGAACAAAAAGTAGTCGAGTGTACTTTTCATTTCTAAATTATGCGTCATGTGAGGAGACTAGCTAACCACACGCATATATATACATACACTCGATCAAAACTATATGCCACTTTACACTGGAAAATGTCCTACTATATAGATTACCAATATTTTAAAACTCGACCTCTACCTGGAAAGCAAATGGGCCAACTCGTGAATAGAAACTAATCTCACAGGCTGACACTTAAAGCACTGACACTTAGCACTTGAACCTTAATGTGAAATGGTTTGCAAATTTCAATTTAGCTTCCTATTCTCTCTAGGATCTCTACTCCCTTGTAGGTAGTTTATTCCCATTCACTGGCACTCACACACAATACGAAGATAAATAATATAACACACAGAATGGCTATTCTGTGAATATAACAGATCACAATCCCGAAAACCCAAGCCAAAAGAACATGAGTTAACAATGAGTCACGTAGAGACGTTTGATGATCTTGTATGAATTTAAACGAAGTAATAACAGGAATAATATGGGATGCAAGCACTACACGATAAAATTATCCCACCTTGGAGGCCAAATAATCAGTAATTATGTTACAGGTCGTTATTCTTAATGTCCTTCCCGTCCACAGCCTCGCACCCTCCCACAAAGATTAATGATTAATGTGATAACTTGTCTGATAGAGTTTGAGAGTACATACAAGTGAGTGTATGACAACAAATTCCAACATGTAAAACCGCTTAGGCTACCAATCTTTGTTGATTTCTCATAAATTTTGAAATCAGGGTGCTCCGATTCTGAAAACTTTTCAAACTAATAGCACCAACAATGTCAATACAGTGAGCACATAATAAAATCCAACTGATTGCCGAACGAATGCTCATGCATCGTATGAGTTACTGAGTAATATGAAATATAATAGTCAAATGCTGTGTACACTCACTAGTACGAGGTTAGACAACATAGATTGGCTAATGTTTGGATTTCGGCGAAATGTGTGTTCTGATGAGACATTCACAATCACATTGCACTGCATGACTTCACAAGTTTATAATTTGTAATTGAGATATTTAATGTTATTTAATTCTATACCCGGTGACACATGACGTACAAAATCTTATAGTTTAGTCCTTTGCAAGTAGAGTTGAAACTTTGAAACGGGGAGTTTTCACAAATCCGATTCCGTGTCAAGGAAAACAACAAGAATAAGAATCAATAATTGAATTGTTGCACTAGGGATAAATACTTGTATTTTGAATTACAAATGAATTTTATCTTCTGCAGAAAAGGTTTTGTATTTTTTCAAGCTTCGACTTGTTTGATCAGTCCTTCTCTTGGCTAAACTCAGGATATTTGAATTAACAAGTGGATTTATGTGAAGGCATTGTTGCACGCTGTATGTGAATTGTAGAGTGTTAGAAGTTAGAATACATGAGCTGATAGAGCTTGGAGCCCACACTTTACTTGGAATATACCGAGTGAGTTAGTTAGAGCTTAATTTTATGCTGTTGGCGTACTACGATGTATTTTTATATTTAAATCTGAAAATGTAAAACACAGAGCTCGAAGAAGGCTTGGAGTTTCCTTGTGGTATCATAAGATTAAACTTGGCCACAGAAACGCCCTTAAGCCCAAAAGATTTTAAAAGTAGAATGGTATTTCACCACTGCCAGTTTTCAGTAGGTTCTTAGACATATTAGAATGAGTGTATTGGACTTCATACACGTATTATAATGCACTGCATAAATGTGCTGGATAGTTATTTTAATTTTCAAATGTCATTAGGTAGGAGAATTTCGACTGTATTTATAGACCGCTCAGAAAGGATCATTCCTAAAGATTGTGTTCTATTGTTTTGTTCATCTTTGCCCTAGGACTTATGTACTAAGATTAATTTTAAGGGATTGGACTTGAGAGGCATTTCTTTTACCTTGTTTTGAAAGGATTGTTTAGCATTGAAAGTTAGTCACGGGTAATTTTGTTTTTTTTATGAGTGTGTAGAATCCAATGAAGCTCCTGAGCTACACCTTGTAGCCATTTAATTTGACGCAGAATAACGCGTCCTTGTCCTAATTCAAAGAAAAACACTAGGACAATCTCCTCACTAGGTATGAATTCCCAGCTTCGTACATAATCGTTTCTCATGATATAAACAATGCATGATGCTAGATTATACATAAACCCCAGAGGAGTGCTTAATATTTCAATTATGCCACAAGAAATTCAACAAGAATTATCACACTATTCAACGGCAACTTATATTGCAAGCTAATGCGGTCGTGTTTTTTGGATATGTGTATAGCATTAACTTCAGCGAACCGTCATTACTAAAAACAGACGCACGTTCTGTTGTCTAAGACTTTATTCATTGTAACGGGGATTAGCTGTGTAACTCAAACCTAAAGTGGGATGATGATGGATTTGGATTTAAAAAAGTCTGAGTGTGTAGGTTTGTTAAAATTCTTTCCTTGTGTTTAACTCACAATCTATTTTATTTTACTCATTTATGTATTTTATATGTCATAAAAAATAAAATTAAAATAAATTGTGAGTTAAATACAAGGAAAGTGTTTTTATATTGATTTTCATTAAGAACCGAAGCTTTAAAACGTACAATATATTATCCTTTTTCTTAAAGGTGTTTTAACTTTGAAATACAGTCCCATGTAATCTTAAGTTACATGCATATTGATGGTGCTTATGAAATAAAAATTCAGTACCTATGTGACCCAAATTATTTACTTAAAATAATTAAATACTCTGGGCTTGATATCTGAAGGACAACCTTGGCATGTTTTTTTTAAATAGCAACTCGTTAATTAGTTCTTGTCCACCTTTCCATGATAAAACTTTTTCTCATTCTCCTTCCATCCTTAATATTGTATAAATTTGGGAGTAGGAATTACTACACTGTTGCGTAAAAGTCTCATTAGGCAAATGGGAGATGGTTATTAGGTGTACGTCAATCAAAGGATGGATCTGCTTTAGTGAGTCACGACGATCATTCAGGCCATTCAATATTTAAATTAAATTAACTGCAAATTGACGTATTGACAGCAACATTTTGGAAACTTTTTAACTTTCATTAGGATTTTAAATGGACAAATTCTCTAGCCGTGTTTTTGCAAGAAAATTCTATTTCTAAATGAATGTAAGAAAAGGTCTTTACAATTTTGATTCCTAGAATGAGCTACTTTTCTAAGGTGTGGCAGAGTGAATTTCGAATAACTATCAAGATGAAATTTGATCGCCACGAATCAACCTGGAATCTTTATTGGGACGAATTGTTCGGGATATTGACCACGGACTATTGGCCCAAAATGTTCGGGACCATATTCTCCGATACAGTAACAAATTGTATCGCGTGAATTAAAAATTCCAGTGCAAGCCTTTTCCAAGCTATAGTGATACATTTCCGGATGAAAATAAGTGACCTCTTCAAGGGTTGAAAAAAGTTTAATAAAAAAGGATACGGTTTTTAAAGTTTCAAGTTGCATTCCTCCACGCTCATGGTAAATTAAGACCGGGAACATCTGTCAGTAAAAGAAGAGGTTCTATGACCAAGCCTACTGATGCACATTACAGTTTCGTAATTCTAGATGCCACACATAAAGGAGCCCAGAAAAGACAGAAAGTTGACTTTGAGCAGTCGACATAATGAAGTCCAAACCAGAGATAGATCCCTTTCCTGAGGAATCATGCATGAATTTCCATGCAGATCTGCAGCGACTGCGACACCAGCCTCTGTGACTTAAAGTAGCTTAGTAAATGCAAAAAAAAGAAACATCTTATCATGATTTGGTTATTTGAGCTCATTTCTGCGCTACATTGTATAGTCAGTCTCAACACGTTGACAGTACATCTAGAGTTAATTTACCAAAGAGAAAGAACATATATTTCTGCTCTGTTTCCTACTTGAGCTATCTGTTATTTAATCCTTCTCTTGTTCTTTTCATATCAAGGATTCCCTGAATTAGAAGATTCAATTTTTCTTTCAACACTACGCACAGCTCTGCCCATTATAGCCCCATTATCATTCGCGATTTCACGTATTTTTTTATTATTAGGGTGCTTCAGAACCCGGCTGGCCGGCGGGACAAAATAGGAGAAAGAGCTGGAAATACAATCTCCAATCCCTTAGCAAAATTACCCAACCCAACTAGATACATCTAAAAGATTGATTTTTCGATATACCCTATTTGTATTGAATGCTTAAACTGGGAACTAACAGTTGCTCCTTTGATTGAAACTCCAGGATTGAACTAAATCAACTAATCTAAAAATAGAAAATCAAAGAATGAAAATAGTTGGGAAATTAAGAACCGCAATTTCATTGAAATGGGGTACAGGGAATTTCAATTGGTTAGCTACAATAATTATATCATATTTAATTGATTGCATTCATTAAATAAATGTCAAACCGATTTCAAAAGTTTTATGCTTATTCTTTAAGTTGAAATGTTACCTATAATTTAAGCTACTAAAAATAAATATCGGTTGAGAGCTTTTTAAGTTACATGGATTCAAAGACCGTGCAGTCGCTCGTGAATCACCCTCTATATCAGCTGATCTTAAATTTTCAGTATCGAATATAAAAGATTTTCTCTAAATTGAATAACGAGTATTTCGTGAGAAGAGTAATTGGTTATTTGCAAGAATTGGACGGGGATGGCGATTCAATTCCATTCGATTGCACACCAAATATTTACCATTATTCTCCCAATATTTTCATAAATGAAAAATGATTGATTTTCCAGGAATTGTAATTCTGATGTCCTTGTTCCTAAGGGGAATGTTATTGCTGTACAAACTGGCTGTTTGCGTAGGTTACATATCGAGTAACAAAGATTCATAGGACTGAGGCTTCTAAACAAAGCCAAAAGCCATGACTAGAGAACAAACAAAAAATACAAATAATACCGAGAATCCTATTTTCCATTACCTAATTTCATCTTGATTGAACGAATTGAATTTGATAAGCCATTTATAACTGCAAAGGGAAGAAAAATAAACGAGTCATTATGGTGATTAGTTTGTTCCAAAAAGGTCACTAGAAATTGGATAAAGATTTAAAGCAAAGCAAACCTTTTCAAATCAACAGGTCTAAGGTCGGAAATATATTTCAAAGCCTTAAATACGAGTACTGAAATTGTCGGTTTGTTGTTGCCTTTATTTATCTTGCGATACAACTTTCAGTACAAATTCAGACTGGTCTAACACAGGTCGCACAAAAATTAAACCTATTATATAATTATTATTATTAAACCTATATTATTAAATCTATTATACAAGAATAATATGATTGGACTATCCATAAGCATTCCAGTTGTAACCATTAAATTGAATTGGACTCTCGTTAAGCGTACCAGTTGTAGCAAATAAAACTTCAAACTTGTCGTCATGTTTTAGTGAATGTCATAGCTATATGACTTGTGAAGTATTTCAGAATGGTGCTGCAATTTTTTCATTGAAAGGGTTTAGAAAATTTACATGTTTGAACTCCTTTACAATTTTCATGATAATATCTAACGTTTCTTTGTTAATTTCCAGAAACGACTTTCGAAATGGTTTTCTATTATAAGACTTAGATTGAAATTTGAATTTAAAACTAGGAACACAGTTAGGGCATGCCCACGATTTAGACAATGTTGCGTTGAGAAATGACGTTTTTGACATTGATAATGAACACTTTCTTCTATGAAACATATAAAAACAATAAGAACATTGAAGTATGCCTGTCTCTTCTGATTCTTCGAGGTCTTGCTTATCGATGTCTTTTGTCCATCCTATCGTGTATCTTTCTTTAGACTAAACACAAGTAACCCGAATCTAGATTTTTCTTAATTATTTTGGCCAACAAATTCCTCACCTGCAAGCTTCAACCATCAACTTCAGGAACAGAAACTAACAATTTCAAATCTGCTTTGACCCCAGAACCCATATTGATAAATGAAATGTAAAACATGGATTCTGTCAAAAGTAAGAGCACAGCTGAAAGCCAGACAGCTGGACACCCTCAGAATTTACATAAACAATCTTGGATACTTAATATAAGGACATGGTCCCATACTGGTGCATAATGGGTTTCCGTTTTCCTTAAACTTTCTTTTGATGAAAGAAAGGTTTTGAATGCCTTTGGTTTCCCTCCGTCCTCTGACGTATCCTGCTGAGATTGTGTATGGATTATTAATTTTATAGCAGCGATTAGACAGCTAGGTAAAGTGTTCTACTTGAATTTAACAAAGTTTGGAGAGGTTAGATATAAATCTTTTAGAATTGGTGATTTTGTACATACATACGCCGTCTATAGTAAGTCCTTCAAAAAGAACTTTTTAATAAGACCTTCCTTTCATATGTCTCTAAAAAAGAAAGCCTGTGAAGATTTTGCTATTCAGTAATAATGATAATGTTATCCTTTTCGTCAAAGACCAAAACTTTCACTCCAATTTTCTGCCCTTTCAGGCTGAACAAAGCTGAGCGATGTCTTTTGAGGAACGAAACGTACACGACGAGGTTGTCTTTTCTCCTTATGAAATATGAAGGTACTACAAGTGGGACCAAAAAACCGGTGGATTGGACAGATTACTGGATACAATATATTTCCCAGAATCAACAACTTGGCCTGGAATTATATGCCTCCTGTTTGTATATATGTATGTATTAGGACGGTTTCATGACTATTACTCACAAGACCTGGTCAATCTGCTGCCGAGGCCTAGTGGCATATTGCAGTCGCCCTTCATCGCAAAAAAAGTTTCTAACCATGAATATGGGGAGAACGGCGGACAATCAAAAAGAGGCATAGGACTTCGTCCACTAGACAAGCTGCTGGAGATCTCTACAGGTTATTTTGTCATAAGTCATCCGTGGTAGATCCCGGTTTTTAAGACGCGACCCAGTCCACCCCCCCCACAAACAAGGGGTATTAGCTATGGAGCAACTTACAGCTCAAGAATATTTCATCAACACTAAATATTCCACCCCCTTCATTACAATAAAAATAAAGGCTAAACAAATCAACGAAGGCCAGTTCATTTAATTTAGCCTGCATTAGCAAATATGTATTTTTGTTTGTAAACAACACATAATCTGGTTCTAACAATAGTTCACATAGAATAGAATGAGACATTTTTTAGGCCATAAGTTCGTCTAGCAGTCAAACTATTTTTAGTATGTATACTAATTGTGAAACCTAGCTACTTGATAAATTTGAGATGAAGGCGTTAGTAATGTACAAGGATGCAGTTAAATATTAGTTAATTTCGACATATTTTCTTGGAACAGTTTTGCTCAATAAAAATATATTCTCGTAATTGGTGCCCTTGGCGTAATCCACTGACATTCGTTGGAAATAGTGGATTTGAAAATTCAAAGGAGTTGAAATTGTCTAATCCATTGTAACATTAAAAACGTCACAAGCCTCCAGCACTGATCCAGTACATTTTGGACTCGGAAAACTTTTAACTAGATAGCTCGTTCAGGACCTTTTATAACACGGAATAAGGTGGAGTTAAAGACGATGAAACATTGGCTAAGTAAATAAATAATTGTTTTGGACTGTCCGATTACTTTTCAAAGTTGCAGTAATTGCAATTAAAACTCAATAACTCCAAATTCACCATATTTACTCTTCATAAAATTTCATTTGATTATACAATTTTGTGTTGCTTAAATCACAGTACAATTTTATGAATTCCTGTTTTCAAATGTATATTCACGCTTTCGTTTCTTGGCAAAGTGGTGATGCAATATGAAAATTCCAGATATGAAAGGGCTGAAAATTATAGCGGCAGAGGATGTTCCAAATGTATTCCTATTTTTTTATTAGGATTTGACCCGATTTGATAAATATTTTTTAGTTTCAAATGAGTCCCTTTTGTCCACATCTATCCAGTGGAGTAAAAGTTTTTCAGAACTTTAGAAACAAGATCTAAAAGGAAATGATTTTTTCAATTTCCATGTAACTTTAGTATTCAATTATAACAATTCAATTATTTTGTTATTTTCCTAAAGTAAGGAACTATAGAAAAAAAAAATCATAACCAAACCATATATAGTTTAATCTCTAGTTTACGACACGAAGGAATAAACCATTTGTTAAATTACATTTCCATGACTGTGAAGAAATTGATAAATTACACGCAATTATCCGTTATCTCTGCCCTCAGGACAGAAACTATAGGAAGCCCTTATTATTTTTATTTATGCAGGGATAACCGATGACCTCATTACGAGTTGCTTCTCTTCTTTCTCGAGTAAGGGAAGACAATTCACTTCTTCTCTGGTATTCACTACTGATTTGATTTAACTTTATTAACGTGTTATTAGATTCAAAGTACAGGGGTACTGGGCTCTGCACATATCGATATCATAGACATTTCCATGTCATAATACTGCATTCGTACTTGACTTTAAAAGGATTTATTTTTTATACCATTGTATCAAGAGGTTTTTACAACTTATTGGACTAAATTGATTGAAATGAACCAATCAAAGAAAATGCAAAAAGTCAATTAGTCGAAAATGAATATTGCAGAAAAGCTTTCGTTGCCAACTACATCGTAGTTGTATCATCAACTGTTCGAAGGTATAAGTTTGGATACAGAATAGCAAATCATGGATTGCAATTATTGCAAATTGTGGCCCTGATCAAGCTCCCTTCATAATTTAGAGAATCGAGAGCCACTTTTAAACACTTTTAGGGTTGTCAGTCAAAATCATGTCAATGAAATTTAAGGAATGGTAGTTTCTACAATCCAGGCATTTACAGTTCCCGTTTTACCAATATAAATAAAAGAGTATTGCTTGTAATCTAGTAGGACTTGTCAGCGCCAATTACCGATGATAAAAACGAATGAATGTTTTAACAGGTCTGTTCATTTCCTTGCTGCTTATTTTCATAAACCCAGAGTCGAGACTGCACAATTGAGGTTTACATAGTAAACCTCAATGAAGGTACTGAAACATAAGCAACTAAACAATACAAGGAGTGTATGAATTATTTCTACCAAGTAATGTATTAGGTGCCCCGATTGATCACAGACCGCAGACTTCCATCCAATTCTACCTGGATCGGGTTGTGATGCCGAATTTAGACACGCAAATTTTTGATGGTCAGAAGGGCTTCAACAATGACTTTGTTTCCAAACTGAATGTGCAATTGTGCATGGAGAGGGAAAGGATCGATGGGTTCAGACCATAAAGGAGCAAATCTAACTAGAGTCTGCATGGTAGGACGAAACAAAGCAATAAAATTGAGATAAGGAAAAACTAGAGGAGAAACAGATGGGGCGGATTCGTTTCTAAGATATCTCTGATTCATTTAGTATCAACAAGAGGTAATAAATTTGTCAGTTTGAGCCAAGTTGGAGGTGGATTTCCTTGATCTTCGGTTACGATGCTCAGGCTCAACCTTACCCACGTTGTCTTTCTCATAGCCAAATTACGATGTTGAACATGTCTTTTTTACACTTTTATTCTTTGTCTCGTGAGCTTGTGAGGATAAATGAGATAAAGTGACCATTCTGGAAATTATACTTGTGTCCATAGACGTCTTGGAGCCAAAATCCAGCTGAATATCAAACCTCTTCTGTTCTACTGTAAAAGGGAGAAGTACGTATATAAAACTCAAACTGGCTCCAACATGATAATTTACTTACTTAGAAGCCTTTTTATCCTTTACCAAGCCGTTCAAACTGTCCCGTCCCCGTCTTTAATGAATTTAGGTAAATCTAAAGCTAAGATACTAACTTGGCTCTGCACATCAACTTCCACCACTACATAATTCGCTCTAGACGCATTTATATGTCTTTTTTGTTGAAAATCTACTGGCTATCACACTCCATTTAATATTATTCGTGAGGAACAGGATTTTTGAAATTTTAAATACGATTCGCATTCCAAAGGAGGACCATAATCTATCTCTATACACCTATATTAATACGACGCTTTCCTTTGACCGTGTGCCATGAAATGTTGTTGGCGTGCTGAAGGAAATTGAATCAGTTCTGTTAATACTGAACACTTAGAAATCCTAAGGTCGGATCTGGATTAGGATCGGTTTATGAGGAAGAGTGAGTTGACATTGGCCAACAGTTGGATTACATCGCCCCTTTTCTGAATTGATAAATAGGATATAAATTCACTTTCCTCCGTGTAGTGTTAGCTTTCGAGAATTGAAGTGACTAAAGTGAGTGCACTAGGTAGTGTATAGTGAGAAGAATAAAGTATTTGCTTACAATCCTGGGATTTATCTAGCTCCAAGTCAAGATCATCAACATCTTTACACAGTATACTTTTTGCAAAAAAAGAGTGTAAATTTTATCCAAAAGACGCTTGCCATGGGATTGCATTCCTAGTTAGCTAGTTGTCAGTCACAGCGCCCGCGTGTCTTCCCATCTCTTCGTCCTTTTGGTAGTGGGAAGTAAGCAGACGGGAATCCGAATCCGGGCATTTCTCTAAGCCAGCTTCAGTCAAATCAAAACTGGAAAGCTAGTCTGTAGGCCACATTCTCGGATAGCACAGTGAGTCTCTATTTAGTCGCTACTAGCAGTACTGGCACTGTAAAAACAAGCAAAATTGGAACTTTCGGTTTCCTAAGTTGTAAAGGATTGTGCATAGTACTAGAGAGGAGCAATATTTCCTACTAATATCTCATCCAAAAGTATCCAGTTTGAGACTACTCTTCCTTCCGGTAGTCAATAGTATTTTAAAAATTCAATTTTGAATTCCAGTTCAACCCAGTGCATCTGCTTTAAGACAAGCCAAGTTGAGGAGCTAGGATATCGAACCTTAACGGTTCTCCATATTTTGCACAAGCAACAGATCTGTAAAACTCTACTTCATTTTTCAAGGCACCCAACATCATCTTTGAAGTTACATTCTTTCCGAGCCACAAAAAAAGAACACAAAGGCCTATTGTTTTCCTCTAAAAAGGGGATTTATTTTCCTTCCAGCCCTCTCGACTTTACTTTTAGCCTTTGCTATTGCCACATTGGGTATTGGTGAGAATCTTGGAGAAAGGAGCTTCTTAACACTACGGTGAATAAGCAAAGCAACGAACGTGCTTCTGTGTATGCACGAGAACTCAATACTTTTATTCGTACAGCTCCACCTTACACCTTATAAGACCAAGGATTATGGAACCTGGAAGGGATTATTATTGGAAATGGAATGCCTGCAACAAAACCTTAAGAAGTTCCTAAGGGACTAGAAAGTATTTGTCTGGTATCACTACTATTCCTGCCTCTCTGTCTCAACAGAAGAACATATTTTAGGAAAAGGTGAGACTTCTCTGATACACATACACCTGTGTTGATTTCAATTCGTGGTTGGCTGACAGAACGAATTTATTCTCTCAACTTGAACAGCCATATTGTAATACTCCTGATACGTGAATTTCTTGGCTTCGTGGCAGACCCTGACCCAAGTGTGTCTGTAAATTGGCACAGCTAATCCAACTGTAGTGTTGATGTTCCTCAAGTAGAGACCTGTGAGTTCTAAAGGACCCCAGCACAAATTTTCGAAGCAAACGTGCGAAAAATTCCCCAAACAAACGGTATACAAGGAAAGGAAACAATTTGATGGATGTGGTATTCAGTGGTCAGAAGTTTAAGTTTCATATCACGTACGTCTAAATCCTCATGGAGAATACAGCCCACTGCTACTAAGCAGCACTGAGAACCGGAATGAAACCACTCTGCTTCCCTGTCATGTCACATTCAGCATTTGGATGTCCACATTGCTGGACCGGAATTTAAGTCTTTAATACCCCAGAAAGAACCCTCTTGAGTCCTTATAGTCCCGATTAATCATATAAATGATCAACAAATCAAGGAATTGGATGGGCATTTCCTTCCAACTTTCTGGCTCCACAACTGGGGGAAAATGAAAAACTATCCCGCACCGACGGAATAACTAAATTAGAAGGTCGATCAATTTGAGCTTAAATCTTCATCAGACAATCATTTCCATCCCCATTCCTATCCTCTGTTTACGCTAGACTAGATAGTCAAAGACACGAGTTCATGAGTTCAATTATAACTTGAGGGTATTAGTGATCCTTTGAAAATTAACATGGGGACTTAGCGACTTGGGACTAATAAATTCAGAATCAAATCAGTACTCTTATACCATTTGCGTGAGTTTAAAACTCTTTTGTCTCTAACATTACATTGGAAGAACAGACAAGAAAATATTTGGAGTTCGTGCAGGGTTGTTGCGTACAATACTTTCGTAATATTTGTCCCCGTCACAATAGTTTAGACATTAACTGGGTCTGTACGTATCTATCTGCTTTGTTGTGACTAAGTATTGCGTGAAGTAGCATTTATGTCACAGGTAAATAGTTCATCAATAAGAAGATATTCGTAATTATAAACTATTACAGGAAAAAGAAAGAGAAGTGATTTTCGAGCATATTTCCTGTACTAACTCATGTGTGTTAGTTAGCATTAGCCGATACTTACGAAGAATGTAAAGAAATGTAATAGAATTGAAACATCGTGCAACTCTTGGAACAAAAATCAAAAACGCAAAACAGAGACCTAAACGTCCCAATCTAATAACTTGAATCCTACAAGAAACCCTGAATTCCCAAGTTCAAGGCTTACACGAGAATTGAATATTTTAAAAACAACACTAACTTCATCCGCGAAGTTGGTGATAACTACGGTTATTAAAGAAATTGGTCATATTTAGTTGTCCCCGAACTCCTGCTACAGTACTCGTGTTTCAAACAAGTTGCTCGCCAGTCGTGCCGTGAAACGTGAGTTAGGCCAATAGTCCCCGAGTTCTCGCAGTACTGGACGGACTAAGTAAGATTTTATCACGTACAAAAGTGTAGAAATTGAAGTATGGTGTTGGGATGAAATTAGAAAATCACTTGAGAAAGGAGCCACAAAATTCATTTCAATAGGACCCAACAACCCTTGGTTGCTGGCATGAGAGGAGAAATATAAATCAACTGGGATTGCCATCTCCACCAACGTCTTCTATAAAAACAGTTAAATAAAACTGCATCCAAGACTTGACTGCCATATATAATTCCAAAGAAATTATTGTGAACGAATGTTGGTGCTAAGTGAATGATCTGTCGCCCCTTCCACTCTCTAGAAATAGAAGGTAAGAGTCCGTAAGAGTAGAAGAAGCCTAGAGACTCTAAGCCCACTAATACATTTTTAGGACCACAACTGCAATGCTATAAATATTAGTTCGGAGGGAAGCTGAAAGATTACGTGAACCAATCAACCATTGGACAAAAGAATAATACCCATGCAGTGTATAAATCACTTACGTCTCGATCTGATTGTGATCTCATAATAGTGCTACTATCCTGGAGTGAAAAAAAATCAATTGTCCAATAAAGTTGCAAAGACTGTGAACGTGAAAATACTCGGTAGTTTTATCGAGCCCATTTCCTCAATGTCTATTTTATGAACAGGGTCGTCACTGATTATGGACTGGATATTAACTTTCCCATCATCTCCGTTTCCACCTAAATGAAAGCAATATGAGCTCTGTAGCCTAGGGTCTACACTACCACTTTCAGTGCCAATCTTTCCCCAGCTTTAGCACTGACCCATAGACATATTACATGGACATATTACATGGTGTGCGAAAATGGCAAATTTCCGAACTAACCTGGCTTTCCTACCCTCAATGAACAACGAGACAATGGACAATTTTACAATATTCTTCGAATCGGAAATGGGAGACCCTCAGGGCTTTGGTCCACCGGATGGTCGAATACCAGCACCCAGTCATCCAACAAGCCCAATGCTACCCTACCGATACGAGTTGGACGTGGGGGCTCAGATTGGACTATACTCTGCCATCTTTTTACTGGCTGTCATAGGGAATTCTCTAGTTATATTGACCCTTGTTCAAAATCAAGGGATGAGAACCATCACTAACCTTTTCCTCCTTAATTTGGCAATCGCTGACTTGCTCGTTGGGGTCTTCTGTATGCCATTCACTCTCGTGGGTATCGTTCTCAAAGACTTTGTCTTTGGTTCCATCCTCTGCAAGCTCATCCCTTATCTTCAAGGTAAGAATACATAATCTCTAACAATGCTGAGCGTGTTTTAGAAATTATTCTTCCTACACAGTTGCGAAATAATAATACCCACCCTCCATTATCAAAGGTCAAGTTTATGTATGAAAAGTTAGTCATACCAAGTGATGATGGCTTTACATTCCACAAGCACAGTCCCTCGTTGGAAACTCCTCGCTGAATGTGCAAATATTTTCCTCTCATTTCCTTGCACCAGATTTCCACCCGTTTTCCAGTCTACTTCGGTATAATCTTTCAATTGTTCCACTTCTCCCCATAGGAGCTGAATATTTTATTTCCTCTCACAGTCCCTGGGAATGGAAGTCTCCTTTTCCTTCTTGCCATGTTCAGCTAAGAAGAGTCTTGTGTTTTCTACACTCCTAAAACGAATTGCAATATGCAATTTTTTTAATAGAAATGTTCTGATAATTGAGAAAGTCGTTGAGCTGTCGGCTATTAGTGTTTGCCTCAAAGTTAAATTGGAATGGATTTTAGTGTGCTCCCATGCACAGCCCGAAATACCGAAATCCCATACTCACTTAGAAAAGTCTATGAGATAATTACACGGCGTGGTGGATTTCATATTCCAATAATTTACAGATCCATGCGGACTGGAGAGATTGTAATACACAGAGGCTGTGTCGGATTCCCTGTGTAATTGTTTGCCGATTCAAAGGAATCTACTTTCTAAATGAAGCAGTTGATACACACAAAAGAAAGGATCAGTTCCCATAAACTTTCAGCTGAGGGAATTCAAATAATTAATTTCAATCATTACTTTACTGCGTTGGCTATTCCATGCCTGTCCAAAGAGATAATCTGTTATATATTTCATATTTTTTTCCTCTCAGACTATCAAGACAAGACAGATTGGGAATCCTGTAAGTTATCCAGCCTACGCACTCGCTTCATATTACAACCAGAGCTGACAATAAATAATTCAACTTTAATATAATTATTTGTACCTTGGAGTGTTTGTATTTATCCAGGAATTGTCAGTCCATATCCAAATGCCGTCTCCTATTAGAATTGTGGATTGCGTGTACCATGCATAATGGAGTGTATAGGGAGTTGGATTAGATGCCAAGAAATTTTCACAACAATCTTTGTAGCTTATCGCACCAGTCGGGTTTTAATATTTACTTTAATAGGACATTCACATTCCAGTTATGGCAAGCTGTTTTCTTCCACGGCCATATCCTCACAAACTCACAAAATTATTGAATCGCAGGAGCACAACTATAATTATTATGATCTTGATATTTTTCCTTGATGGATGAAGGAGGTATGTGGGCCCACACAGTCAAAGCTTAAAATGATCCATATTAATCCTTCTGAGCCATTACCTAGGAAAAAATTAACAGGACTTCATTCCTCACTATTATATTATAGACGGTCCCAATCTATAAAGCTTGCTTGGACCAGTTTGAATTTAGAAATCATCAAGTTAAGCTGTATAAGCTGGGAATAAACCTGGTGTACGTGTATTAACCCAATGTACCAATAAACGACGAGAAAATGTAATACCTATAGCATAGACCAGATCAGGAAACAAAGCTGCAGAGAAGGAAGTTACAGCTGTCCTGATAAACATGATTAATCACTAAGAGAAAGATCAAGAGGACCTCTAAATTAATGTAAGTGGGAAAGTTCAAGTAAACAACGGAGGTTTATAGATACAAAGGCTCGGAAAAGGTTTCGAACCCATTTATCAATTGTCAGCTCTTACCCCGGCTTTGACCTGACAATATAATTATTTAATTTAGCAAAGCAAAACATGCTGAAACTGAACTCATGTCCTAGGATCTCAAATTCCAATCATCAACCCTGGCAGAATGAAATGAGCCAACACGACTTGAAAGATTAAAAATAGTAAGTTGGCCACTGTAGCTGAGACAGCTAACTAAATCTTGAATAAAAAACTGTGCAATTATTTTAAGTTATTCTTAGGTTTGCGTGTTAAAATGCAAAAATATTGCAATTAGTAAAAGCCAGTTCCTGGAAAGAAGGAATCTCAAGAAGTGAAAGGGGAAATTGAAAAATACATATAAGACTTGTTGATAGGATGAGATTGGATTTATGAGTTTGTGATATTTGCGGCTTAAAAATCGGATTATTTCAGTATGTGCCTTATGATATCAGAATTTATCCTTCAATGTTGGTATAAATATTTAGCTCACTGTTTCTCTCTACTAGAGTAAGAGAAAAAACCATGAGTTTTCTACCCAAATAAATGTCATGGGTTTATTGCTCTATTCCTTCCTTTCGGAGTACATTTTGGCCACCTATCCATCTCTCTCCCTGCAATCAATTCGTCAGGTTGGTTTACCCTTTAACATGTTTTATGGACGTCGTAACTTCAAACTCATGGGATGAGAATTTGCTTTGCACTCAAACACTGGCCATTTCAGGAAATGCCCTTCGTATCTGATACCGGGGTGAAATTTGCAATGGAGATCAATGTTTAAGGGACAGCTAGTGGGTTCACTCTCATTTGAGGTAAACTGAATGTCAGGTGCATAGAAAGTGGGATGGTGGAATTTGTATTCTCAATTAGCAGGCATTTATTGGCAGAGATTTTTTGATTTTTTTTTAGTTTGTTGGAATTTTTAATCCATCGACTTCTCAAGCTTTAAATTTTCCCCTAATGATACTGTTTACCTAGTCTAAAGAGTGAACTTGTACTTAAAGTTATCCGAAAGAAGAAATTTTGTGGGAAATGTTCATCCGTAAAATTTGTTTTCTCAAAGAAAGAACTTTAAAGTTGATGGTTTATTTGTAAGTCCTCTGGATCATGAGTCTTAACTCTAGAGTCTGGAAACCAAGATGTTGTAATAGTTAGAAGCAGATAAAGTTGAAACCTCAATGTGGAGATTTCTAGGAATTGGGATTGTGGATTGGGAACTTCCATCTGTTTGATATATCCCTCGGGAGTTTGTTCTAATCGGGATGGCTATCCTTGACTATGATTAGCCACTCTGATACAACAAAAGCTGCGGTGGATTACACGAATTGAGAGATCTTGTCATGTGTAATTTTTAATCCAATCTGTTCCATGTGGGTCTTTGACGGTCTGACCTAAAACAAGATTGTAAAAGCTGACCATGGAATCAAGTAACGGAACCCTCAACCCATATAGACACACTTATGTACTTTTGTGTTCAAAGCGATCGATAAGATCATCCCTTCTTTGTGAGGAAATTATTCTTTGACGATGGCATCCTACAACTCTACCTCTTTTGAAATTAAAAATTAAATCTAAAAGGAATCAAAAGGCGTTTGTTTTCTGTTACACTAACTTTATTTTTAGAAACTTCAATACCATCTTTAAACTAATTGTCTGAACTATTCCTTTTTAGCCCGAGCCAGGGCTTATGTGATCACCATGTCCGTCTGTCTGTCTGTCTATGAACACGATAACTCTCTTCAAATCCACCCGATTGACTTGAAATTTTGTACACATCATCTTTGGCCTTAAACTAAGGCTAAGTTCGAAGATGAGTAATATTGGTCAAATGGCTTACCCGTGGGGGTCACCCGTAGGGGGTTTATATGAAAATGCATATAAATGCACAAAATTTGGCACATATGGTCTTAGGGACTAAACTAACATAATTCGAAATATAATTGCAAATCGAGCCTATAGTGACCCGTGTGGGCACCCCTATTGGGTAGATATGAAAATGCATATAACTTCGCGAAATTTTATAGACGTGATCTTATAGACTAAACTAAACTATTTATGGTTTGAATTGTTGATACATAAAATTCCTATTTATCAACCTGGCTCGGGCTATATGAAGTTGCACCCGTGAGTTTTATTATACATATAGTGAGTATTTTTGACAAGGGCTATATAGATAATGATTATTTTTAAGACTTAACCGTTTCACTATTTTTGAGGTGAAAGGTAAAATTATCTTAAATCTTTAAGGTTTTGAAATCTGATAGCTCAAGAGGAGTAGATATTGGAAATCCGACGGACAGACAGAAGACCAAGCGAACGGACGTACAGACAGGCTGTACTTTTTACCGAATTACATACGTAGATTATTATTTGTCTATGTGTGTGTGTGCACACCTATAAATAGTTCACGCAAGGATGCTATAAACTACTTTATTTTATACTGACATAATAATAATCAATATTTACGATTGCAAATGAGATGAAACTCATCTCTATAAGATAATCTTTCGACTTCGGGTTGAAATAAAACTAGGATGAAACTATGTTTAGAGGAATTATGTGGAATTAGGAACAGAAAGTGGAGGCTTGTTTACATTTCGCGTCAATTTCCATACAAATGCAAAATCACAACAAAAGCTTCCAGCCATAATCCTAGTTTTAAAATCTATATATCAATTATTACTAGTCAAACATTGAAAATCCATGTGGTGCGTTGGGAAAAAAAATAAAAACTATTAAAACAACAAGGAAGATAATTCTATGCTATTAGTTTTAAGTAAAATATGACAGGGCCAACCATAATATTTTGATAATAACTTTTAGATTGTGCATTCGGATTGATTGAGGATGAAAAATAGGTCTATTATGTTGCCACACATCTTAACCGGTTTGTTTCTTGCCATCTAGAGAGTTCTTCATTAATACTATAAATCTAAAGCCCCTTTGTATTCAGTCTGCTAGAAGACGCTACAGGTGTGAGAAAATCAAGAAAATAACTATCAAGAGGACAACTTCTTTCATGCGACTGGAAATTTGATCGGATTTGAAAATCCTGGACAAATTAAGCCATTTTTTGAACAAATAAACAATTTATTATATACTCCGTATAATTCGTTTTCAAATGTGATTCAATTCAGACTGTCTTGTTCTAACGACTGTGTCAGCCAGTAGCAGTGATTCATGAATGATTTATGCCTTCTGCCCTTTTTTTGCTCTTAAAAAATAGCAGAATTAAACAGTTGGAAACCTTGACCTTGACATGTCACTTTAGCGTTATTGGCAGTATATTTTAGTAATTTAATGATCCGAGATAATGTCAAGTAATTGTTTTTGCTCAAAGATATTGGACTGCTTGCGGCCATAGAATAGATGAAATGCAATATTTTCCTTCAAAATTTGACTGCAAGGCATGTCAAGGGTTTCTCAGAGATTGGCGACAATTTACGACAACTGTGAGCTAAAGAAAAGAAAAATTATTTCCAGGTTTACATTTTCAGTTTATTACTTGGATTGATTTAATTCAGAAAATGAAAATATATGTAATGGTTATATCAATATTTCCATTTTCCTGCCCTTCTAATACCCAACCCGATTTTCAAGCGCAAAATAAAAGCGTGAAATTTTAAATTCCACCTCAAGCGTCTTTAATCTCCTGACCTTGGGTAAACTTGGAAGTAATATTCTCCTAACAGCCTCTCAAAAATGACCCCCCAATACAACATAGGGAAAGAAATTCAATGTCGTACCCCTACAACCACCAACCCGGGCACTTATCGATCCCAAAGTTTCCCGTCCCATATGAATCCTCAGCACTTCCAACCCACACATTACCCTACCCGATCGATTAACAGTCCAGAGAGAAACAGAAGTCTGGAGATAAATTCGCATCCGCTCCAGATCCCGTATTTTAATAATAATTAACAAGAACAGTCTTTACTTAACGTTAATTTTAAAGTAATTAATCTAAGAAACGGAGTGCATTTCCACAAACCATGATGAAGTATTTGCCCTTGTTAAGTATTTTCTTTAATGTGGCACTTGGATATGCTCCACTACGAGAGGTTAGTTACTCAAATACTATTTTCGAAGAAAGAACCATCTACCAGGAATTACAATATTAACATAAATTATTAATTGTTTCGTTACTTTTAAAGCCTGGATCAACTGGATACAACGACGCAGCATTTATTCAGGATCTAATGGAAAGGATCAACCGAGATATGGACACGGACACCCCTTACCTCGATTTCGGAAATAAGTAAAAGCGTTTAATCTTGATAAAGAAATTCGCATAAATATTTTTAAACGGATTGTTAACTTAAGTTGAATCCATTTTTAAAATAGAATGGATCATTCCGGTGGACTTGCAGGAGGATTTCTACCCGGGCGTTCTACAAAGGATTCTGAATTTTTTGATGAGAACGACTATGACACATTTATGGGGGCCAGCGGCCATCCTTCCATAAGGGACCAGGAATACCTGCAGCATAGCACTTTGTATGGGCACAAATATATGACAGGTTGGTTTCAAGGTCCCAATTTCGAACGTTGTTATGCTGGATATGCTTGGTTTTAATTTTAAATATTCCAAGGTGGAACAGGAGAATCAGGATCCACCAATGTCAAAGGTCAGAAGGTGCCAACGCAAGTGAAGTCCGATGCAGTATTGCCAGCATATTGTAATCCCCCTAATCCATGCCCAGTAGGGCACTCTGCTGAGGATGGATGTCTCGAGGTTTTTGAAAACACGGCCGCCTTCAGTCGGGCTTATCAAGGGTCTCAAGACTGTATGTGTGATACGGAGCATATGTTTGACTGCCATGCCTCACAGGAATCCGAGGAGTCTGATCTAGGCATGGGTCAGTCTCAATTCTTATCAGAGTTGCAGGTACTAAAAACTAGCAATTGTTTTATGATCCGGGAAGATGTATTGCGGCCTATTCACTGTTTCATTGATTTAAAGCAGGTAGACGGACAGCACAAGAGCTTGGTTGCCAAAAAATTTTACAACAAAAAGGTAAATTAGTTTTAGTGGCTTTCAATAATATTTTTTACACAATTTTTAAGAATTTCAATCCAAGCAACTCGTATTCTGCCAAAGGAAATTTACAAGAATTTTAATCTCACATGTTGGAACCAGACGGCACCTTTGCTCATTATCATCTTTCCAAATTTACCTTGACTTCCCTTAAAGTATGTGATTAGTTTGAAAAAATCTGTCGTGGAATGCAGATAACCATGTCAAAAGTGGCATGACTTGGCTTGCTCATTCCATTCATTTACAAGATGAAATCTCCTAATTACAAATAAGTACACAAGGAACTGAGGTACCTATAATAAACAGGCAGATATACCTGCCATTGTTGGTCATAAACTGACACAAAATAACAATAGAGATTGACTTAAAGGATTTCACATGCTAGGAGCAGCTTATGGTCAAGCTCTTGTAAAGTATATCTAATATCCTGATAGTTAAGTTTGAATTACTGAATTCCTAAGATGCTTGGGATTATTTCTGAGAAAGAGGGATGTCTTTAACAGATTCATTATTTACTCATTTTTTGTAATTTGTTAACTCTCCTGTTCACTTCATCTCTGGTATTTGTTTTACTTATTGTTTTACAGGCCCAAGAGCAGACACTGAGCCGGTTGAATGAGATGGCCCGTAATGCTGCGGCTGTTGCCCATGACTCTGGCATCAAACTGGTAATAAATTATTTTTACCTGTACACATTCCTAGGGCATCATCCCAAGTAATTAAGAGGTAGGGTGTTCGTGTACCAAGTACTCTAGATCTGTAGGGTATGTAAGTATGCGCTAGAAAGTGACCCGTGTGGATCTTCTACCCTCCTCAGTATGAAGTTCTGAACTGCCGTGTTCTGAATTCCAAGGCACTCTTATCTCCGTGTCTTTTTAATCAAGAATCTGCATTAGCTCAAACTTTTATGAGTTCACGCGGACAAGTAGTGGCTTGGGAGGATTTTGTATGCACTCCGTGCTTTTTATTGCATGTAGAATAATATGAAATGAAATCGTTTGTAAGCATCTGGAATCTGGAATACTCTGGATCATGTTTTAAGGGCATAAAGAATGAATTAAAATCAATTTTAAATTTTAGGATGAAAACCCGTACCTTCAAGGAGAGAAGCTTCCAATAGCAGCCAAGAAAGGTCTCCACGCCCTTTGAACAGTAAACCATGCAGACATCTGAGCAGTTGACCCTTAAGGCTATTATAACAACATACCAGTGAATGACTATATACCATCTGGTCTACGTGGATTGTGGATCTAAAATATTTAATCACGAAAAGTCAACCAGTACATCATCAAACATCATATGAAATTCATAATACATAATTATCATCATTACACATTATAACACATTATCTCCAGCCAGGTTTATCTATGTATGAGTAGCCTAGGGTGTTATCGGGATGAAAACCTAGGATCATGTTCGTTCCTTTATCTTCTAAGATGTCAAAGTCATTTATTTTTATTTTTCGAAACTTCTCCTCTACCTATCAGATCTTTAAAAATCCTAAATTCATAAGACTATTGTACAACTACGGTGCATTAGCTTAAGATCGTCAGTCAAAGAATCTTAAAATACTGAACGTTAATAGCAACTTATACGAATTAATTGGTATACTAAAATATTAGGAAATTTGAAAGTATCTAGAATACAATTGTAGCTCAAAAGTTTCAAATTGAGCTGAAAATCTAATGGGAGAATCCCTTGGTTTGCTTTTGAAAATTTATTATTAAATCAAGCAAGTGTGAAAATCTGCGAAGTTATGAGGAAATATTTATTGAATGTAAATTTTGAAATTAAGAAATTTAAATTGTAAATAAAGAGAATTTACTGTTATTTAAACATTAAATAAATATATCTGCATAAACTTTACATTATGTATTCAAATTAGCTGGGAAAGTCGTTTGAGAGATAACTTAGTCTCTGTGTTTTTTTATTTTTAGAACCTTTTAAAAACCGATACTTGCTTTTACGAGCATTTCAATTGGGCATTAGTTAATCTTAATGTCTTGTTTCGCTGTACAGTTTCAAGAAATTGAGTTGATCCTTAACGTAGAACTACCAGAGTAAGAAATTATAAATTTAAATTGACATGGGGAAAAACGGGAGTAAAAAAATTGACTTCTTTGGTGATAAAATCATTGGTTATTGGTCTGCTTTTACTAAGTAATTGAGTAAAAGCACTTTAAATTGTACTTTAAATGTTTATTACTTCGTCAAGATTGAAATGGACTACTATTACGTTTTATGAATGTCTGTTCAATGCTAAAAGATTTAAATTGCTGTTATTTGTTTATGTTATGGATAAAGATTAGGAGCTAGAGATAACCTCATTGGGGAAAATTTTCACTACTATTTACTGTAGCTTCCTCCTAAAATCTAAACTTAGCATATTTTCATCTATTTACTCCTCCTCCTTTCATTTCATGTTTACTTCACAAGAGATTCGAAAATTAAAAATTAATCTACCTGCAACTTTCTTATTTAATGAATAGTTTAATCAATAATCACAATCACACGAGGAAATTATAATGTAATTATCCTCCAGTTGCAAGTCTTTTAACTCACTTTACAAAGTTAATTTCAACCACAAGCAGATAGGACGCGTTTTCAGAGCTCTTAAGAATCCGAGATATGCTCCGTTGTATTCAGCAAAACATGATATTCTCTAATTCAAAATATTACAAGCTAAATCCTTACTTTATCAGAACATCCTCAGTATTAATCAAGTAAAATGGACACTGAACTAATTCAAAAGCTCATATTGTATAGTAAGTCCGCCAAGCTTCATTCTAATCCCTTCACACCTCACAAACCAAAAGCAAAGCAATCGTCCGCATCGACCCAAGTTACCTAACGTTGCTTAAGTAATCCTAGAAGATGTGTAAAACTGGCCAGAGACTATTCCTAAATGATGGCCGGGATTATCTCCATCAAATAACTTCGTCGCCTGTCCGACGATCCAAGAGAATGGGCTTCATAGCTTAAATCGAGTCAAGATAATATGATGGGCATCAAATACAAATTAAAGTCAGCCACACAACAGCCGCATCCCGACATTCCCGACAGACATAGACAGTTTTTTTTAAACCTTCGGCGGTTGCACAATAAAAAAAACAAGTTGTAAGATTATATGTAAGATCTAAATAGGTATGTAATCTCCAAAAACCACCTCTTCCAAAATTTCTAGCCGCTTGGCATCGGCTTTATCACCTAGGATTCGGATTGTATTGTTTAACATGTGGGATTCTCTATGAAACAAGTACATAATGTTTATGATTGGTAAAAATCATTGCATACGAAGCCTTACAAGAATTGATTTGTAATATTTTGAAAAAAGTGGTCCGGTTTCGTATAGTCCAACCGAAAATTCTAATCGCCAGTTGGTGTAGCTTTGGGTTCAGTTTTTGTTACGAATAAGAGCACTAACTTAAAACTTAACTTCAGTTTCTGCAGTTATCCCTTGAATTGACACTCTATGAACTTATCTGAAATATCTCTAGCATATTATATATGTTGACGTTGTACAGTAATAACTGTACTGTAACTGATACCACATTGGTGAGTAAAATTGAAAATATTGCATAAAATCCTTAGACACTAGACTAGACATTCAAACCAAATGATTCCACACAAATGAAATTAGAAATGGTGATGAGCTCACGTTTTCCAGTATTGCCGGAGCCAGATAAAACTTGTGTGATTAAATTATGCGTAAAAACATCAATTGAAATCTAATGCCCCTACTAGGTCTTACAGCTTCCGAGTAAATCTGTCCAAAAAGTGGGGCTACTTTACACAAAAAGCTGTGACTCTCTCTCTCTCTCTGACTCTCTGTGTGTATTCAGTAATACGGAGATATTGTAAATGTAAATCACAAAAACATTATTATCTCTAATACAAGTTGCTCAAGGGGAAGTTTGGACTCTTAAAAAAATACTATCTCATCCCCAAAGAAGAGTGTCTGGTGAGGTCTGCTCAATAGTCAATGTTGATGGTGCCAGGCTGGCCAATCTCTTGTCAGTCGTCTCTCATCTCAAGTCCAAGTGGACTCAAATCGACGCGTTTTTTCTCATCATTATGGATACTTTACCGTAGCATATCATCTCGTTATTCTCAAATCCAAACTTTACTCAGTCCTCAGCTCCTCTCACAGCTAGTAGTCATCATTTACTTGTGTGTGACTCTTGTGTGTCGAAGTTCAGCTGGGGAGACTCGTTTGGGCTTCATCTAGCCAAAATACATTGTCCTTAATATTTGCAGCCTCTGGTAGATTCCTCCCTTTCACTTAGAAGAAAGCACCACAAGTTCAATGCTGTAAAAACCATTCCGACTTTCCCCTAAAGCCTAATTTGGATGCCGAATGCGTAGAACTCTGCTTTGCTGGCCACGACATAGATTGATGAGAGATTCGTAGTGAATTTTTTATACGAGGAATCCTGCCCGCCAGTTGTCAGTTAGAATAGGTTATGAATGTGGGACCCGGACCCGTCGTGGCGGCCACGGAAGGCTCCAAGACGTAATCGATAGATTCACGACAAACACAAACTTAACTAAAGGCATTACTACTATGGCATATACATATAGCACATCTGCTTTTCTGTTCCAGTGTCTGTGTCTGTACTCTGTTTTCTCTGCACTATACAAATGTACATTTTTTATCCACCTTGCTACACTAGGAGGGTCGTTCTCGGCATAGATTTCGCATCTTTTATTCTGTTTCTGGTAAGGGAGACTCTAAACTGTGGGGAAACTTGAGCTGCTAAATCTTCTTTAGAAGAACAAGACGCCTTTATGCCCAGAGTATTATTCCCTAAAGGAACCGGGTGTCAATCTGAATCAGTCTTATGTAGGTAAGTATGCCAATGCTAATAGTATAGTCGCGTGGCCGCAATCCCAATCCTTTCCGTTTGGAAATCACACGTTGGGGGATTCTGGAACTCTACGTGCTTTGTATCCGATATTTCACGGGAGGAAATTAATTTATAAAAACATGCCAAGTAATTCTCTAGCTAATACGTTCCACATTGTGACCTTCTTGAGAATCTCACAACTTGTTTTCGGATGCTGGGGCAAAGTGTAACATTCTTTTTTCAGATTCCAAAGAATCTTCAAGATTGCATTTTTAAAGAAGAGCTGCGTTTTTTTAAATAAGCTAATTATCCCAGCATTGTACCACGGACCATATAAATCGTGTCTTTGAAATGTCCTGCTAATTCTCCCTTTAGCCATGCATGGTGTTTGAAAATGGCCACAAGACGCCTGGAGTCTCTCTAAATGAAGCCAAGGTAGACGAAATCATTACTGGAGGCAATTTTCTTTTCGGCAGTTGGTAAAATACGATATGATTCTTGGAGCAATAATCTTAACTCACAAAGCTAAAGTATTGTGAGAGAAGGACGGGAAAAAACGAAAGGTTAGAGCAATAACCATAACCATTACTGCACGTTTGAGGAAAGGATTGGGAAAGGGGAATGAAATTATGGGCAAAAATCAACCATTTTTTACTCTCAGTGTAGAGTCCCTATTTTAAATGGATGACCAAGTAATCAATTACAAAAGATGATTCAATAGCTTACACTTCTTACGAGTATTTCTAAGGCCCCCTTCGGACACTTTTTTTCTCCGGATTAATCTTGTTGGATTGAACTCACTCAAGTTTATGAACAAGTGGAAACTGGAAAGCAGCTGCCTAATAGTTCGTGAGAACCGGAATCATCGACATGCAGGAAGTGGAGAGATGTAACCCTTGAGCCATTGTGTGGGTAATTTCCTTCCATTTAAAGTGAAGTTTACGTGCCATAAATGCCCACATCGTTTCGTTTGATCACATCATGTCTCTCACAAGTCTCGGTCCCAGAGACTCCGTCCAAGTTCCTCCTTTGTGGCGAAAAAAAATGAAAGAATCGTGATTATGGGATCTTGGGTTTTTGGACGCAAAGGGATATATGATATATGAAGGAGGCTTTCTTTCGTTTTAAGTGTGAAATGTATATTAAACCTTTCACTCTGAGTTTTTTTTCTATTAGAGGAGACGACGGCGGATGGAGACACCAGATTGGATAAAGTACGGGAAATAATAGTCTTTTCCGTCAAAGCTTTGTATCTTATGGATGTTTTTTTATCCCTTAAGATTTGGTAACACTAAGCAGCCAGTCTGGCGGGGTTTAACAGGGTCGTATTTTTTTTGAAGAGTTAGTTACTTTTTGACTGCTGTATTTGTAGCTTTAGTTGTGGGAGAAAGACTCTTTGCGAATTGTCAAGAGCCACACTGCAATGCCTTGGAGTTAGATTGTGTACGAAGGCCTCAGACGATGGAGTTTGTAGATTCGGATCTAGTATGGGACATGTAACTTAGTACGAATTATAAGTGATACTGGATTTGGTTTTAAGTAAGAATAAATCCCGAGTGTTTTTGTTACTTTCAAATGAAATAGTTTAAAAGATGTAAGTGACATTGGCTTGGTATTAGATTTGTATTTAATTCTGAGAAGTTTTGAATAAATTATGGGAAGGATACAAGGGTGATTATTTTGATGTGCTCCTACGGCCCTTGGAGAGCAATATTTCATACCAAGAGGCAATTTCTGGTGCAAGAAGGTCCACAAAATAGACAAGACTTGATACCCAAGACTTACACTTACGACTCACTAGAAGATGAGACGAGCGAGCAAAAAAGCGAGCAAAACTCACTTCTTGGCGACTAAGGAAGGAAAAAGTGTATAATATCTTTTAATCTAATCTCCGTGTTTTTGTGTTACAGGGAGCTGTTTTATGTTGTCCTAATATATGATGATGATTTTTTCAACCCCTTGAAGAGATCACTTCAAGATGTTAGATAACATGTAGGAGACTCTGAGTACATGGGACTTGAGCGTTGACTCCCTTGAAAGCTTAGCTAGGGCTGAGGTCCATATAGTGTGGGAGAGTTTTTACTTAACTTGACTAGACTGATTCACTTGAGGCTTGGGATTGGTTGCTAGAAATGATGATGATGATTATAATAATAAGATGATGATGATGACGGCTGGAGCCAGGCCTTAGTTTTATTTAACATAATTTGACTGCCACTGTCAAATTAAGCCAAGTTTATTGGACTTCAACTCCGTACATTATAGTCAACTGCCACTGTTGACTGTCTGTGGCCAACCCTGAAACTCAATTCTCAAAGCCATCCTGTATGATCATCCTCACTTGATGGTCATATCCCCATGACCATTTCTGTACTCTTTTGTAAACTATATCGTATTTGTTAAATCATTATTGCCATCGCATTCTGAGAACAATTGGATCCAGAACATGAGAAACTGTCTGGGCTGGACTCTTGGCTCAAACTGCCAATTCACAATTCCTCTCTATTTCGCCAAACCCATATTTTCGCGAAATACAATCACCATAATCAGAGGGTTATTTGAAAAGCATCTCAGCATTACCAGGCACCCACAGCTCATTCTGAAGACATTAAAATCGTCTGACGTACCTACTGACTATTACTGGCCTCTCGCTGGCGTAATGGCATAATGGGATTTTCTATGGGGAAATTTCCTAGGAAATTAATATCGTACGATGGAAAAGCGGTGGAAAGACGGAAGATAATTTACGCATTTGAGCCTTATGATGATTACATGTGCGTGTAGAATCGTATGGGGTGGAAGGTGTTGTTCCTTTTTGTTATTATTACAGGTCTCTGCACTTTTCAAAGCCTTCAATTACCACTACTACCAACCACTGACTACTGTGCATGGTGTTTGTTTTTTGCAGGCGTTTGACTCTGCCCTACAATTCCGCTCCGCTTCTTGACATCTGGGTGTCTAATCGCTTTTCCGTGGCTTCACTGACTCTGGACTAGCCTAATCGGTGTTGAAAATTTTAAACCTTGGATTTTACAATCCCGTAGTTTTTTTGATTTGTGGGAAAATTTATTAATGCGATCGAACTATCCCCTCAGCCTTTGAAAAATTCCAAACTTTAGGGAGAGGTGTAAAACGCAAATCAGGAGAAGGTGCAGCAGCATTTCATTCATTCATAACCATGAGCCATGTACACAACAATTAATAACAACTGATTCTAATTTACGCAGTATATTGTACTAAGCGTGTATTTACATCATTAATCCAGTCCTATTTGAAGATTCGAGTTGAATTTATTGCATATTAAGATATTTAAGTGCAAGCGAAAGCCCATACTTGCATAGTGATAAAAAAAAGGACAAACCAAAAGTCCATGTCTTACATTGAGCAGTGGTGGACACAGAACACAAAGCCAATTGTGATAATCAGCCCAAAATTTATGACTGACTTCGGCTCCAGCATTTGTGCAGGAGAAACGATAAAGTAAAAATGAGGCAGACGGGAGACGTCACCTTGCTCATGAAAAAATGCATTATTGGCTTTTATAGCTGCTTCACATGCATGGTCAGTACTTTACTATCCTTGCCTTGTAAATGAAACTATATGAATTATTAAAGAGACTTTAGATCTCTCTCGAACTCTTCTACCACCAAAATTAAGACATCCCTCGATTCTCAAACATATTACGATATTATTATGGGCTTTAGATACGATTTGAACCCTATACGAAACCAAAACATACAAACAAGCAGTAGCAATTAGCAACGGCTGAAGCTGGAATGCCAATTTAAAAACCTTAAGATTAATGACTTGATTACGTCAGTCTTGGCAATTAGCAAAGGGCTACGACACCCCTAGCCCCGAACGCCTAGGAAAATGCGAAGCTCTTGGAGATATTATAAATTATAATAATACAATTGTGCAGAATGACTTAAAGTCAGTCAATGGAAACTGGATTCGAGAAATGGAAATAGAATGACAGAGTATTATTCTTTACTTTAAATTTATTTATTTATTTACTATCTGTATTAGTATACATACACATTTATATACTATCTGTATATTATTATCTGATTATTTAGAATAAGACTAGCAAAGTCAGAGCATCTCTCTCTCTCTCTTTAGTCAAGTCGTTAAGCCTGAAAATTATTCGGCGTGTATGCATACATATTGAAACAAAATGAGTTGGCCGAGCCGAGATTGTTGAACGACATGAACTTAAAAAACTAAAGTGTTTTCTGTGTAGTTAATCCTCATGATAATATATAAGACGCCGCCTCACCCTAAACCTTAAGAAAAATGCGAGATATCCAATTTCATTTGCAAATCAGATTTTTTTTCCCTTCCTTAACTCTCATTCACTTGCTCATTCATTCATTTATAGTTTCTTTCAACAAAGGGCAAGTCGATTCCGAGATTCTGCAACGTCTGCTGCAACATCCAATTTAATAATATTTGCATTTTTCACAATGGATTGACTATACAGAATGGAGAATCGTACATCCAACCTCCAAAAGATTTCCAAGGTGTCCTTACATCCCACTATTCATGGACAAATAGAGATGAGTGCTTTATTTGCTAGGACTCTAAATACTATTTTCATTACTAAATGTAACTTGATGGAATCTCTACTATTCTTTCTATCTTTAGTCCGCATTTGCTTGTAACCCGGATCATAAGTTTAGCAATAGCCAAAGTTTAAATTTTTTTTGAGAAACGGAGAAAAATTTCACACAACCTGAGCTCAAGCCCCTTAGCTGTCAATTAGCCAAGAGAAGACTAAAGGGTCAAGTCATTACTCCTGCTATCATCATTAATGCAGAGGTAAAAAGATTCAGGGAAAAAGCAATTACTCTTTTTGGGCATGGCAGCAGTGGCCCTGCACTTTAAACCAAGGTAAGTCTCCCAGTCTCCTATCATAAGAGTCATGAGCTGTTCTAGTTCTAATGGCTAAAGTCAGCATACCTAAGAGAATAGGCCCCAGCACCAAAAAGCACCCTAAAAGCACCACAAATCCTTCCTCCTCTAAGTTTACTTAATTCTATTTGTTTTAAAAAGAATAAGCCATAAAGCCATCAGTCAACCCTCAAAAAGTCAGTCTGAGATAAAAGAGAGTCTCCACACTTCCTCAAACTAAATCCTTAATAAATTACCCACAAGATATTACCGAGGCTCCACACTCTCCTCCAAATCCACTCAACTTTTTAAAGGGTGAATTTTGGGGAAAGCTAGGCGAGAGTAGAAAAGAGGTACGTAATACCATTAGGGAGTCATCAGTGTGTGTATAGACCGGCAATGCCAAGTGTGGACTTTTGTATCAAAGAGCTATAGCCAATAGTAAATCCCATTTCAATTTTTCTCAATCAAAATCTAATAGCATCAATTTCGAGGGCATTAAAATCCAGACAAATTACTGCTCCTTCAGCCCTCAGAGAGTCAAGACCAGAAGCCGTAGATCATCCGTGTTTGTATTTCGATGGGAATCCAATTTATTTAATTCCCCCTTAACTTGTATGATGACGAGCATCCATCTGTAAATAGTTGGGGGGGAATCCATGTGATATCCCTAACATAACATCTTTGGCCCAATCGCCTCCTTTACTCTTATTACAGCAACAGAGTGAATTATAGATATTAAGGGCTCATTATTACCATCCCACGGAGGAGGATTATTACACTAGCGATCAAGGAATTATAGTTAATAGGACTGGCAATATATGCTACGCAGGAGGAGAATATTATGGAATATGATAGAGAATCCCATAATGTAATTTATAATACTGAAAGAAGACTTAGGGCTTTGAGCTTGGAAGGAGACAGAAGCTATAAGGCTCAGCAGGTTAATAAGCCACCGATATATAACTAATACTTGGTAATGATGATCGTAATGATGATGAGCCCAGGAGACTGTCTCCTTCCTGACTTGTTCGGCTTTTTATCCCCCATTGTGTCAAAGTCCGGCCGAGGGTTTGAAATCTTTCGTACTTTTTTCTTGGCCAAGTCTCTACGATATACTTTTTTTATGACTGGGTGAGTTTTAAATTTTTGATGCGATCTGAGATTTGATGAGACTAACTACTACTTTCTAGGATCATTTGACTAATTATTGGGACTCGAGACCTCCTCTGATTTGGACGAAGGGCACTCGTACATTTTTCACGCTAGTAATCAAGGTTGGAAAGCTATTAGGTCGTCGTGTAACCTTTTGAATCCGGTCCAACACCGTCCTAATAGCTCTAAACTAGTTAGGTGTCACCAAGACATTGGGGAAAAGTTAACCCTTTCTTGATTAAAGACTCCGTAAGGCACAATCTGTGCATCCCTCTGCCCAAGACTGGCCGATAGGGACCAGAAAAGGTCATTACAAGCCTTAAATAGGCAATTGGTAAATGTTTACCACCTTGTCATTGCGGTGTATTGTACCGTTTATGTATTTCTCATGTAGTATTTTTTTTAATGTCTCCTCAACCTGTTTTAAGTGGACGAGGAGACCTGGAGGGATTTAAGGGCACATGCAGGTCACATGTAGATATGCTAATGTAATAGTGTATTGGATGTATCGTGAGTGTTAGTGGTGAAACCGAGTGACTGTGACTGAGAAAAGTGGATTGGATTGTGTCTCGAAGGACTCAATTAAGGTTTTTGGCAAGGCAGAAAAATTTCGGTGGCTCCAGGCTGCTGGGCGCCATTTCAGCGAGGAACTTGAGGGAGACCATCATCATCTTGCATACTACATACTACTCTACAAACGATGTTCTACTACTACGAGCCCGAAAGACGAATACTATTTGGCTATAGCAGAAGACTTTTCGAAATACATAGATCTCCATATGTATCCCCAGCTTCTAAGAGCTCCTCGTATAAAACTTGTTCGACCTAAGTCTCCGAGCTTCTTCTATCTTTCTCTCTAATACTCCACACATCAATACTTGTCACGGCCGTAGTTGGTTTCATTATTATTTTTCATTTCCTTATTTACACAACGCACCCAGTGGGAAACGTACGTAAGACTGCGTATGCATGGAATCGGATATTGAATAAGTTAATACAGATGATTCCCTTGAGGGAGCTTACGCCTCTGATTTCCTTCTTGCTGTGATGATCACTTCGCCTGGGACTTATTAGTCAAAGACTTGGCATAGGCTATTAACTTCGGCTTAACTACGTCTAATAGATGCTTGAGCCTTTGACTCCGACGAAGTTTTTGGCTCTACATTGGCCATCAAGATCAACCACAATTACTACTCAAAAACCTCTTTCTCTATCTCGAATCTCAAGTACGAGAGAGGCTCATGTGAACTGATGGGGAGACTGGGATGATATCCGATGGAGACTTGTTATGTTGTTGTCATATTTATATCCGATTTATGGGATAGACATTACAGTGGGCTTGTGATTAAAAAGCTGGAATTCCGTGGGTTTCTCTGAACAATATTTGAGGATGTATAACATAAGATAATGGGATGATATGGATTGTGGATAAACAACATGTATCTTTTAATCTGTATAGGATCAGACTTGATACACTTTCGGTGGGGGTCTGGGATGTCACAGAACTGGATCAGATTAAATCCATATTTTGATTTTTTTACAAGCTCGTGGGACTCTGCTAGCTTCTCATCTCAAGACAGAATAACTTCGTACAAGATCAAGCCGATTAAATACCGTTTTTTCCCTGTCATGTGACCCTGTTTGATAAATAATATTAAAAACTGACACAGATACGTACTCTGTTTGATGGCTTTTATATTTAACTGAAAGCTATGAGAGTTAGATAGATAATGAATATGAACTCTGAACTACTACTACTACTACTACTACCAAAAACATGCTAATAGTTTTGAGGTTTACTATTCTCCCAAACTTCCTACCTATCTTTCCTCATAAAGTGTTTCGTACGAAGGGAGAGGCGAAATATAAATGGCCCCAGTCGCAGCCAAACGGGCAGACTTGTAGACATGATGAAGACTAGGGCGGACGCCAGTCCCAAAAGAAGTCGAGGAACATATCCTAAAGAATCCTCCCTAAAAATCTATTCACTCTTCAAACATGAAGATAATGAGTCTCCTTTTGTTTACTCCAAATCATTTACGAACCAAATCTTTGCTTTCCTTCTTAAATACTCTCATCATCATCATCATCATCATCTTCTCAACCCTTAATGTGATAGATTGGAAGTTGGAAAACATCACAAGCCCTAGCTCCGTCTATTCACATCCCGAGATATCCTTAATCTACTTACTTACATTGTGTACAAAGTAACTCGTGCCCTTTTCAATGCCTTTCAAGTGTGAACATCTTCGGCCCAATCAATCCGTCTCCGCACAAGATCTTCGGAGTAATTAGAGTCTGCAAAGAAATATTTATAGTTACAGAGGATGATCCAATTCCCCTGTCGCCTGTCACCTGTCACGCCCCGACATTTCCTCTCATATCTCCCCGTTCCGCTTGTTTACCTTGAGCTTCTTGAATTGGCACTTTCATTCATTTCCCTTTGAAATGCGACATTTCCCCGTGAAGCTGCTCCAAGTCTTGAAGAGGAATCGACATTACGCTGTCTCTTCTTTGACTGATGATGAGGGCTGATGGGTGGATTGGAGCCTTTGGGTCCATTGTGTGAGAAAAATACGGAAAGGAGGTTGTAGGGATTGGTGTACGCGTGTGTTATTTGGGATCCTCTGGTATATATGCTCGTATTATCATCATCTATTGAATTGGAGGGGATTGCCTGTAAAAGGGATTGTTCAAATGGATGGATGGATGGATAGATGAGATGAATTACGAAGGAGCCAGAAAGTCCAAGACAGTGCCTCGACCACTACTACCGTTTTTTGGTACCAGTAGCGAAATCAAATGGATAAAAAAGATGAAATAATAAAGTTTCATATAAGGAAATGTGTAAAAAACAGTCAAGTCGCTCGCTCGTGAAGAAATAATGTACAGACGTAGGCGACAGCCAGCCCAGCCGACTCCATCCGTCCTTATGCTTCCAGGGCCGTATAGATATTTCTAATACGTATCATCATCATCTGCCACATGCTAAAGGAGCCAAGATTATATAGTGTGGTAACATGCGAGTAAAAGGCTAAGCAATTCCTCGGCTTTTGACTACTTTTGAGAGGCTTTTTGGAACTTTCCTTGATTAATTCTTATCCTGGTGGGGATCAAATTTCAGAGAGGATTTTGACGCGAACTCCTTTCATACTTGTTTAGCTTCTGCCTTGTTTTAGGCCCAAAGGAAGTGAAACTTACATCCATGATGGCGTGATCTTGCCATTGCAGTTCTGCCAATAAATTTCAGTGTCAAAAATCATCCTCAGAGTCTTCCCTATCCATGTCGCCCTTCAAAGTATGGGGCTTTAGATTTGGAAAAAATTGTACGCGTCTTATTACGGCCACAGAAATAAATTGAAGGAAGGGAGACATAGTCATATAGAACGGTAACTAAAAAATTAAGAGAATTGCCTTGAGCCAAGCACAAGCCAAAACTGATGATAATGTGGATAATAACAGGGAGGGTAGCTTTATGTGTGAGTGTATATGGTGTTGCTCCAGTCTATAAAAAGGCACCATCATCCTATCTCTCAGCCTCAGAGTTGGAGTCCGACTTGTAATTCCAAAGAAGTCTCAGGGCTACTTTAGGTATATAATGGATGGCCAAGCTTCTTCTGCCTCTGAACACTCCCTTAAGGGATCATGTCAAGTTTTGAATGTATGAAAGCGGGACTACTCCCGTGCCACGGACATTTGAGGCGGACTTTACTTTGTGCCCTTGCATGGACACACGGGGTAAGAATTTTATAAAGAGTGCTATGGACATTAAAAAAATCTCAGGGTAATTACCATGGACCGTAGATTTGATTTGGATTATGTATCTACCCAAGCTGAGAGGTGATTTAGGCATTGATCAATCCAGGCTGCCCACAGGTTAAAAAGTTTACATCTTAAACGTCTCTTTGAAATAGGGTGTCCTTATTTGATTGTAGATTTCATAGTTTTTCCAGACTATTTATCAGGATTTGAATCTATTTGAATGTCCAGTTTCATCTTGAAATCGATTTTCAGCTAATAAATATCAAGTTTATGGTTCCCCGTCTATTCCAGTGTAAATATGATTTTTTTTACGAGCAAGTATTACGGCTCTGCTTCTTACCGGGCGCCTTTAGTTCGACCAGAGTGACCCGCCTGTTTCATAAACTGTGCAAGGAAATAAAAAGTTCTTTCATTAATAATGAGACCATTTGACCTATATCAATCTTATGTTGATTAGAATTGCCACTTTCGATTCATTACTAGAATAACTGGTCACTTAGGCGTATGCAAAATCAGTAAGTAGTAACTACTTATCCGGCCGGCGACGTGTGTTATCTGTGAATTTCATTCATATCTCTACAAAGTCTAGAACAACAAGAAATGTGTTCGTACTGGGCGTAAATAAACGTATTTTTACACATGTCACTGCAATAAATAATCCTTGACGGCTCAATGTACTGAGCTGAGCAAGGAGTCAAAAGTCATTCACTTGGGTACATGTGGCTTTGTTCGACGCATGAGATCCGATTTCATAATTTGAGATGCTAAAAATAAATTTACAATTAAAAAAACAACAATAACAAAGGGGGAGATGTCAATTTGACCGAAAATACCTTTCCTGTCTTTGATTATGTACACATTGGACAGCCAAGTGTAATTATTTTGACTTTTTGTCACCAAGTTGGAGATCGTACAGCCAACAGCGGTATGTCACATCTGCCCATTTTTTTCTCGTCTTGTACAAGTAGAGTCAGACGAGCTGCAGGAAGAATTGCGGAGAAAGCAAGCAGGACAGGAACCTTCTCGACTTCTTGACAAGTGACAGGTGCAATGGCAATAACCCGATGGAACCTACCATTTACGTATTTACCATGTCCTCGTGACAATCAACATTCTAGGTTTTTTAAATAGCAAACCCTTAGCTGTGCTTTGTGCATTTCGAATTGATTAACTTCTTCACGCATGGATCAGGGCGTTTGTAAATGGAAAAGTATGGAGAATAGAACTGAACAAAATTCTAGGATTCACTATCTCCAATTTCCTTTAGAGGCCCAACATTCAACACTTGGGATGCATTCATGATTGTGCAGTAAAATGCATAAAGGCCATTTAGAAGTTTCCGAGTTATCGCCTCTTAAGAATTTTCACAAGTTGGAACCGTCAAGATGGGATGACAACTTTGAAAGGAGAGAGAGATGCACAAAATACAAGAGTTTGTGTGATTGTAGAAACGCTCGTTTAGACTTGCGGCATGAAGAATACCCACACCACCAAACACCAATTCAATCCCACCAAATGCTACTAAAAGACACTGTCAACATTGTGTAAAGTAGCAATTCTGACGAGCTTCAACATCTCATCTCGATCTTTGAGTACAGAGAGAGAAAAAAAAGGAACTAAAGACTTTGAAGATCTTTGACTTCTTAAAATCCTATAAAAAGCCAAAGGCAACCTTTCTGTACATGTTTACTAATCTTGCTTTTAAATCTCATTCTTGTTCAACCTACCATCCGCCGACAGGATCATGAGATGCCCATTACAAGCCATTCTTGCTCATTCCGAGTCATCAAGGGTTCAAAGGAATTCATCAGGGGACTTTTTACGACTTCTTTGTGGCGTTTCCGGTGTGAATGATGTTCCCTAAACTCAAATGTATATACTCGGCCAAGTTTCCAATCTACTCCTAAGGAAAGGAAAGGATTTCACTTGGTCGGCAGCCGACGAAAGAAAGTCTCTGTTTGGCAGAGGCATTAGTAAAACCCATAAATGTTATGTAATACAAACAAACAAAAACTTTAAAATTTCCATACAATCACTGTTAACTATGATAACTACATTCTGAATGCCCAGGATGGACGTGGATGCATCTCCACTATCTAAAGTGATATGGATCCGTCTGGATTTGAAATCTCAATTCAGAAATAAATTAACTTGAGATGTTAACAAGTTGGATATAATATGAGGAATGATCTAGAGCTTAAGAAAATAAACTAAATACCTCTGGAATGTTAATGCTCTTCCCGTCTGGTCTTCTTGTGTTAACATTTTCATTGAATTAGATAAACACAACTTGGGAGATGCAGATGTTCATGGATGTGATATGTACCGTGAGAACTTCATTATTTACAAGACGGACGGCTTTGTAGACTCATTTATTAAAAGTTGATAAATCTTGTGCTAGTACAAGGGCTATAGGAAATTAGAGGTAATTTTTCAGACTTTACAACCTGATTCATAAACAGTTCAAGATCCGCATTGCTTATTGTACAGTCATCCATGTATTTTTTAAGCTCAACTAAGAACATGGAAAGGGACTCATAACTCTCCCACTTAACAGCTCAGTGCAAAATAATTCTCCCGTAAATATTTCCTGTCGCCGGCTTGACCGTGGCTTTTTGCCTTGATATTGCCAAAAGACAAGTCTAGCTCACTACGTCATTCAATCCTCGACCACAATCAAGGTGATGTCACTTCATTAAGGCATAGGTATACTTAAAGCAGAGGAACGAGCGGCAATAAACTCGGTCCTCTCAACTCTATGTAGGAATACCTTCTGACCGCAAGAACCCTGCCTGGCCATTAAATACGGTTGCCACTGGCTCGAAGGAGAGGGAAGTCGGTGCCAGTCAGGCAGCAGGCCAAAGCCGAAATGAAGGGAAACCACAAACCAATATAAATCTTTTTCTTTTTAAAACCAACAACTTTTAACTAACCAAAGCAAATATGGCTAATAGTATTAGCTCTTGTTTTTGAAATCCCCCAACTACTATGTGTCTTGATACAAACCTCAGCTCCTGATTACATTCCCCTCAAAACATCCCAAGAACAAGCCAAGCTATTATAAGTACACAGTAATAATAATAAAGAACCACCAGCAGCCCTCCCGACCAACAACCTAACTTTCCACCCCGACCTGACGACCTGGTCCTTGGGCAATAATGCATCCTTCTTTATAAACCTCAACACTTAAAGTCTTCGTCTACCTCTTTGGCTGTCAGTTATTGTAATTTATTACAGATTGAAAATCTAACTATCTACACTCTAGACACAAACATACAACACACGATTGCCCAGTTTCAGAGGTAGTCATCATCACAGGAGCCTTACGATTCCTTGAGTCAATTTGGACTCAACGGTTTACTGGATTTACAATTCCAATCAACACAGGCAACTCGGGCATAAAAAAGTAATCTACGAGACAATGTTTGATCAATTCTTCTCCAGCTTTATTACCAATCATCAAATCAATGGGCAGCCCAAATCCATGAGAAAAGGGAGCTAATAATTTTTTTCCACGAGGGCTGGGCCTCTGGATTTTCTGAACGAGTTGAATGCTGAAAGCAGATATGTTGTAAACACCAGAGAATGGCTCCAGACGATCAAAATCAGAAAGGGACAGGCGACTAGTTGTGTTGATTGTTCTCTTGAATATTGGATGTTGTCGTTGTGCTGGTGGTAATCTGGTAGTAGTTGTATGTAGTCCAGATAGTTTGTAGTTCATTTGTACCTATTTGTTTAGATTTGAGATGAGACGAGGAGATTGAAGGAAATCCTCGAAAAACCAAAAGAAAAACAAGTAGGAGCCGGTGACAGTGGTGGTAGACTTCATCTTTTGACAACCAATCATAATAATCATCGTAACGCAAGATTAACATCAGCTTTCGTTTACCTAATTCCCAGAGCTCTGCTTTCCCAGAGAGACTAACAAGGTGTAAGTTGAGCCTTGTAATGATGACCCAGTCTTGTTGACAACATTTTTTGACGCCTTGTAAATTTAAAACTTGAACTGGTCATCTCTTTCCGTTTGCTTTAATCCATTATCCCGGCATAAGACTTATTGATAGTTAAATTATTATCAAGTACAATGCAAAGATAATCTACAAAATAACAGGGATGTAAGCTTGTCCGGTCTAAAGTTACTGGCGATTTTGAATATGCTCGTGTAGTATGAATCGATAGATTCGACTCAACAAAAAAGAGATCCTATTAAATTCGGTCATTGAAACTCATTCCACGTGCACTTATAAATAATAAAAAATATTTTCAATCTCTATGTTGAAGGTAGGGACCGTATATGGAAGGAAATTATAGAGCCGTATGCTATTTACTACTACGTACAAATCTCCAATCTCCCATAACATCTGAATCTGAATATAATCATAGTCTCTTGTTATTATTTTCTCGAATTGATATAACGAGAAAATTTAACTTTTAAAATAGCCAAAGGTTTTTCTTAAAATCTTTTTAAAAAATCAATCTGAATTTTACTATACAAAAACTATCGAAAAACTAAAATTAAACGACAAACTCAATTAAAAGCTTCAAACTTTTATTTTACACAATAGAAATGAAAAACTCTGTTTTATGTTTTAAATTAAGAATCTCCATTTACGATTAGCTTATCCGAATAAAATTCTATAAAAAATAATGATGACAAATCAAAAGATAATTTAATTAGCAAATATCCCAATCACTTTCCTCTTCCTTGCACCTGAAAAATCTCAGTCTCCTCATGAAATCTAAAAACCCTTATTTCCTGTCCCCTAAAATCTCCTATTTTCCTTTCCCTGAACAATCTAACCAAGACTAAATCCTTCCTTACGGCCCTACACACTACTACACATGCAAGTTAAGTATCACAGGAGAACTAGAGAGTGTTCACTCACACTCATATTAAAGTCACAAGCCATTTAATACAAACTTGGGCATAGATATTGTAACAATATTCTCCATCTGCACTGCATGCACACACGCTGTCCATAAATGAATTGGATCCCAATTCCCAATTCCCAGGTAGACCAAAGTAAAAACCAATCTAGCTATATCCATAGAATCCGTAAGAGAGACATATATGTGTGCACACTCGGACACATGTTATTTGTGTATGAGCACCTTGATTTCAGTAGTGTAATTCCATACGTACATACTCCATATCCCAGAGAGCTCCTAATCTGTGCTGTTATAGCTTCTCACCTTTTTTGCCTTGATGGTCGATAAGCAAGTCTTCTTAAGGCCTTCAGCCCAAGAGAGAAAATATAGACAAGATATCCATCGTCTCCAATACTGAAACCATATGCCATGATGATATATACCAAGTTGTGAGCGGAATACGACTACCACATTGTGTTACCTGTACAGGTATGCCTCTATAATCATATGTATAAAAAATATACATTTTCTGCTCTACACATACAAAGTAATTTATAATATTACTTGTTACTTATAACTTAGTGCTAGGCCATCTCTTAAAAAGTCTTCCTCCTTAACTTATGCCCAGCAGTAGTTTACCTCTTGAGTGTAGAACATCTAAAGCCTAAAAGCCCAAATACTCACGAAACCCAATGGATGAATCCAAGTAGAATATAAATATATTTTAGATAGAATATATAAATGTGTGTAGTGTATTATACAGGCAAGGAATTGAGGGACACCACACACACCAGACTAGAGAAGCCCAAAAGCTCTGCTACAGAATGCCCAAAGAGAGTTGATAGTAGTAAGTAAGTTTTTGGTAGTGAGACTTGTCTTTTATAATCCTCAAGTTTTTCCTATCCCAAAGCCAGTAAAGTTTCTTCAGTAGACTCGTGAACATAGGCCCACACGTTGTCTCTCCTCCGGGTTCTTCAACAAACATTTTCAAATCTCATTTATCACTTCTGGAGATGCCTGTACGCTTCCACTACACATTGAGACAGTCCGGAGTGCAGCTAACTACAATTACGCAACAGGTCCGGAGCTTCCTCCTAGTTCTCCCATTATCAATATCAACAGCACGGACGAATTAAAAGAAAAGTTTCCTTTAAGAATAAATTTTCTTTAAAAAAAAAACTGTGAAAAGCTCCAGAGGATTAATGAAAGAGTGGTGCAGAATATAATGTGGTCCTGTTATTTTTATGACTTTATTGAGACGTAGACAAGGTCTTGATAATACTCTTCCCGTCTTGTCGGTCTCGCTTATGAGATTGAGATTTCTCTGAGAGAGAGAGCTTCAGATGAATTCCAGTGTTCTCCAGTATCCAGAGAGTGTCCAGTCCCTGTGATTTCCCATTTCTCTCAGAGTCCTGTCAAGTTGATACTTTGATAGAGAGATAGAGAAAAAGAGACTCCACAAATTGATAACAACAAATACAACAAAGTATAGTTTTAATATCAACACATCCATGGGCACACATAGTATATATAATCCATACTAATAGGACGAGGACCACCACCCCCACCGACCACAAACTGTATCAATAATACGAACGATACGAGCGTATGTGAAAAAACTGAAGAGAGATGAGAATTTAAGGATATGTGCTAGACGTTAAGTGTGTGTATCGGTGATATGAAGGAGGGAAGGAGTACATGATCCAAGTCCATAACTAAAGGACAGCAGACGGGGCTCTTTTGACAGATGAAAAAGGCTACGAGAAGACAAGTGTCAATTGCCAAGGCGCCATATAGACAGGGAATGATAATAATTTGTCATTTTGGATTTTCCTATGGTCACTTGCCTTATTGTAGTCTCTGCTAAAACCCAAGTCTGTCGGCGGTGGTGTGCCAACTTGTTATACAAGAGGTTCACCCCGTGTGTGTTGACTAAATGTACGAAAAGATCGCTACAAAACTCACTGAGATCCTGAGCACAACAATAACATCTACGAAGAATAAACAAGCACAATAATAGTATTACTTTAAAAAATAAATATATCCACAAGCCCACCACCACCAATTCTTAATGTAAATTCCTCTCCTTCTTCTTCTTGAGCTTGTAAGGGAGAGAGACTTGTTATTTAAATGTTGAGAGTTCTTCGTATGTGGGAAGACAGTTTTATACAAGAGAGGAGAATTGCTGCATACACGGCAAAGGGCAATTCATTCATTGCCATTTGAATCGGCCAAGTGGAAACAGAAACAACTTGTCAACCTCTCTGGCTAACTATTATTGTTATAGTTGCATTTGTGTGGGTGACAACAACGAGTTGAATTCAATCTTGAGAAGAAGAATATAAAAATTGTTTACGGGAGAAAAAAATCCAAACAGACAGACTAGCCAGGAACGTATGGAAAAGGATTAGATTGGATTTGCAAAGATCAAAAACTCAATCCCGGCTTGGAGGGATAAAACTTGGAGATTTCCATTCCCATTGGATGACATGAGAGAGAACAAAAGTTGGAGAAGAAGCTGTCAAATCATTAGATTTTTACTAGTCCAGTTTGGACTTACCTGGGGTGGACTTTTCTAAAATGGTGAGTCTCTTCAAATGTTCAAATCTTGAACTGAGCTTTTGATTGTTGTTAATTGCCTTATTGCATATGTAAAATTTTAAATTTAAAAAAATACAAAGATTATTATAATACCTTGAAACAACACGGAGATAAGGAAAAACACAAAGTATTCAAATTTTAAGTGTACAAAGTGTCAGGGAATCAACTTTTTTAAACTGCATGTTTGATGGTGGCATTGGTACTAGCTTAAAATCTTTATTTATAGTGTTGTGGTCATAGTTTGAAAAAATTCACAAAGGTCAGAGAAGCCTAGATTTTTTTATCCTCCCTTTCCAATAAGTATCGATTATATTTCTTGACTTGAACACACTTCAATCAATCAATATTCAAGTTAAAAATTTTAAAAGAAAGCGTAAAGCTATTTCTACCAGAATAATATTCCTCACATCTACTCCCTTTAATAGTTGCATGTGCCGTGCGAGTTTGTGAGCATGTAAAATGTAAAATGATATTGTGTAATGGAAAAGAGGGATATGAGACTGACTGAACTCGACACTCATCCCATCACACTCGCCCATATATATTTGACTAATCTACAGTATTTCCTATCTATTTCCATAACACCGTATGAAAGTACAGAGACTAACAATCTGTTAATTAAATGCAAATAGAAACACGTGCGATTGCCAGTGACCGCGCATTCATAGGTTTCCAAATGAGATGTAAATCCATAATGAGCCGATGCCGGATTTCATATTCATAATTTTTCATACTGCTTATTCCCACTACTGCTACACATAATATCCACACACACACTCACACACACTGTAGCCTAACTATTGCCACTTAAATACTTTTATATTTACAAAGCCGTCTCTCTCTCCCTTTTACAGTCCAAGACTTGAACGAACTAAACTGTAAAAGAGTCTGTAAAAATCTAAAGAGCTCTCTGAGGAGCATTAAATGCTAATAACTAATGTATGCCTAATAACATCATCCAAACTTTACAAGGCGGTGCAGACAGTAGTTGTTTTTGGGAGTTGAATTCAGCAAACTCGAATTCAAACTCTGACTCTATAAACTCTATAGACTTTATAAAGTCTAAACTTACTTTCAAAGATGGTCAAAGAAGCCGAGTGGATGAGCACAAGGCTGTAGATGTTATTAGAGTATGTAGAGATGCACACACTTAAGATACGAATCTCCACATCTCCTCCTCATCGGGATGATCGGGACAGAGCTCGAAGAAGCCAGGGCCAGTAAATTGTACAGAGAGAGATGATAATTACTGCAAATGATTTTTATCAGTCTCCTCCACTTCTCCGCTCATGTAGTATGGATTCATTACACATGTTACATGCACATTATATTAGACGCTCTGCACTTTCTATGTAATATGGGGTGCAATAATATTATTATGCCATCAGCACCATGACCATTATTATCCCAATGATACGACCATCGCCTCGTATCCTCGTCATCATCACGAACCACCAGCGTATCAGGCATCAATGAAAATCCATCTAATACACCAAACCAGAAGAGCGTCCAGCCAGACCATAAAAAAAGGCCAGAATGAAGCCACACCTTCATTTTTGATTAATGAAAAGCTGAGATTTTCAGTAAATATTTGCAAGACTGGTCAGAGGTACACACTTTTGTGCATATCTTCAGAGATCCCATGAGAGTGTTGAGCATCAACACTGCTTGGCTTGAGCTGAGATTATTATTATGGGATGGGATATGGCAGGGTTCTGCAGGCGGCTTGGGCATAACTATAGAGTCCTCTTAATCTTAATGTCGAGTTGGGGATTGAGAATTGAGAACTGCAAATTGTTGTAAATTGTGTGGGTAGGTTAGGTTTATTCCAACTTCTTTTTAGCAAATTAGAATCTTGACCATTTAGACTCGCCATTTTCCTTAATTTCCCATTGTACGGGGGGATTATGATTATTTTCATTATTATTATTATACCCATTCACTTACCTCCCTTGGATTACATCTTTTTGGGTCCTTCCTCACAAATTTCGAGATCCCTATAGAGTTTCTCTGGGCTAGTACAACTTTGTAGTTCAGAGCTCGCCTTTCCCCTACTAGTCATTGCATGTTCTTGGATTGACTAAGTAGACTCTTTTTCTAAGTTGTACATAGCAGGTGAGTATAAAAAAAGTATGAAGGGGAAAAAAATCTTTGGCTTGCTCGGTGGATAGAAACAGAGATGATTTGCATAAAGGTCATGATGAAATTAACAGAGTCTTTCTCCTTCTCAATCTTCATTCATTTGTGTTTGATGATCTTCATAGGGCATTTGAGCTATTTGTTGCACAGCTTTGACTTTTTTTTTTAGATTTTCGGGTTGCCTATTAAATTAATGGGAAAGATGTCCATGATTTTGCAGAACATGTCAGAGAGCTGTTCCTGTCCTCTTGTCTTTAAAGGATATTGGAATGATTTTTAAAAGCTAGGCTTTACAAAACTGGTTGGACACACTGCTTTGTGGACAATGTAATTTTTATGACCTTGAAGAAGATTATAAAGTATTCTATGCAGATTTTTGGTCATAAGGGATACGGGCCATTAGGAATGGATGAATGTCCACGTTTTTGGCATTTTATAAAAATCTTTCTGAGATTGGATAAAGAACGAGCATTTATCTATTGCACTTACGCATTGGATTGCATTGTTTAATGCAGCTCGTAAGATAGTCCGTTACTTAACTGATGCTGCCAACAGCGTCTTCTTGCCATGTTCTTTGTGCAATCATCGTTATCATCATCATTATCATCATTACATGTTTATCGGGGCTCTGGCATGTGCAACTCAACCATTTCCCATAAGGCTCAGAAGGACAATCAGGCACGTTTTAGTATTATGACTACGATTATTATGATTAAGACTGCTCCTTCAAAACCAAAGGGTAGGGAGTCCGTTGGGGTTAAATGTTGAGGAGGCTTTTTTTTGTTTTCCTTTTTGCCTTACGGATTCCAAACTGTGAACCACCACCACTATGAGTTCAGCATGGTCTTACTATGCAGATTATTTGGTAGATTATCTTTGTAGTACTACGTGTCATTATAAAACACAAGAACGCACGTCCACAGCTCCAACATCAACCCTGCAACACACATTCACCATTTATTATCATTACTTTGGGAGTAAAAAAATATAATAATAATAAGATGAAGCAGGAAAGAGATTTTGTCTAGTCAGTAGCCCTTGAGACGAGAAGGAAAATATGTAGATCGTGGATCTGAGTAATCAAATCATACAACTCCATCATTTGTATTCCTTATAAATATAATTGTACATGTTCGTACTATTAGGAGAGGGCTCACTGCGTTGGCTAAACTGTTTACCCCTCAAGAGTGTTGAGAGCTCAAGGTATTTCAGCTATCTTTTTGTTTGTGTACATAAAATCACTTGGTCTTTTCAATGGAATGAGATACATACGGAGATTGACAACCTTTACAAAGCCATCAACTGTCGTACATCGTCGTGTATTTAATATACGACTAGTGTTTAAAAGCATTGGACACTTATCAGGTAGCAGGGACGGATTGTTCAATGTTTTTATCCACTGATTTTGAATTATTGACTTGTGTTAATAATGTTTTTTTGAAGAGGATACATTTTATATTAAGCCCATGTTATTTACTAGAGATGCAGATGTTTTTAGTTTAAAAATACTCCAACAATTCAATATTGATTTCATTCCAACTCGACTAAATCCCGTTTAAAACAACTTCCTATGCTTTTTCATACCAATAGCAAAATATTGATTTTTCTTTTTAAATACTAAACAATATGCTAAAAAATAAAAGAATCCAATGGTCGATGAGTTCTAATCCGCCACTGAACCTCTCAATAAATCTTTCAGTAAATAAATAGTTACGAGGAACCTTTATTGAGAATCATGATGGGTAATCATGTCATAACATCATGTAGGACATTTATATGTCGTAGTTGGTGAGCTACAAATCCCTGATGCATTTGGATACCACATAGTATTCAGATTCACACGATCTCATAATACATTCAAACAGATCAAAAGGATTTTAAAAGCATTTGCTTGAAAGCACTTTACATTTTAGTAATAGTGATATTGACCGGTCAAATTACTTATTCCAAGTGGTCTAGTATTCTGAGTAATAGCTCTCCGTCTTACTTAAAGATGAGCTACTAGGCTATTAAATTATTAATGCTATTTTAACAATTATACATTTTTATCCTGGCTTGTATTTAAAGTCCAGCTTGTTTTTCTTTAACTCACAATTACAACTTACAAACACCAGACTTAATTACGAGAGTGTGAAGGGAAATCAGACACATCAACTCAATCTCCGTCCATATCATTCCTTATCCGTTTGTATTTTTAAATATTATGGAAGATAGTCCTAAAATACCAGACGCCTCATCATAGCTCTACATCCAATAATAGCCACCGTTTTGAACGTCTATAGAGAATGAAGCTTTAAGTTCACTGAGGTTTTAACATTTAAGCAAATAGCTCCATGTTATCTTAAACACTATGCTCCATCACACACAATAATGCATTCTGGAACACACCACAAGATCTGATCCAAAAGCTTGAGAAGTGCGCTTTATTAGATGAGTGACTCATTCAAAATATATTTATCTATTAAAGGCGACAAAGATTACTAATCCAATATCTGTATAGGTGGTATTGAATTGATTTTCATTTCGACTATAGCTCCTATAATGAATGAATCCCTCATGGACTTGAGACTTTTGGAGACTTGAGACCCCATCCAAAGGATCTGTTGACCTAAAGACTAAGAAAATATAAATCCTAATCTCTCCAACCTCCAAGTGGTCCTTCAACTACACTTGGCTCGGCTTAGACCCTAGAGCCCGGCTGTGTTGTATGTAGTTGTAGAAATTGAAATTTGTCACAGAAATTCAAGGAATTCGTCATTCATTCAATGATTCTGTATCTACGACGAGGTCCATGGTCCATTCATTTTTAAACGTCTCTAAACTAAGGGAGGCTAGTAATAGTAATAACGACGACAATAATAATAATAATAATAATAATAACTGCAGCTCTCTGAACGCTCAATGCCGAAGAATTTGGACTTCTTCTTCTCTGATTGTGAGAGAAGAGGTGAGCATTAAGGAAATCACCAGGTGTGTGTATGCCATTGTGTGACATGAAGCTTATGGTACACGGCTTGCTAAAAATACTGGTTCTCTCGTTTTGTTCAATTTGTTCAAAAGGGTGTCCATGGATTATGGTGGAATGTCCTGTGGGGTTTTTCGGGTTCATTTAAAATCGTAAATTTGAAACTTATTCGACCCTAGTGACTGCAGTCAAGAGAGGTCAGTGGGTTGGGAGTTTGTATTGGACCCAGATGCAGTAGAGTCTGTGAATGATCCATAATCACATTATAATACGAAATGCTATTTCCCCTCACACACGTACGGAGAAATTCCATGTCCGATTGCTTTTCATTGTTAATTTAATTTCTAGTGAAACCACGAGAATTTACGAGAATATCCTAATAATATGTGCAGTTGGTCTCCATTCTCGATTTCTCTTGAATGAATCCGAGAATGAATAGAGATTTTGGGGGACTCAGTTTAGAAACTGGCGTTGAAGGGTATGCATACGCAGCTGAAATAGTAAGGGCTTTTTGACTCACGGATTTTTAGAGTTTTTGAAGCCTATGAAGTGACGTGATTCCTCAAAATGACACGTAGTTTTGATCTCAGGGCTTACAATAAAGGCCATAGGTCAACATTTCCTCGCTATCGTAAATCACACTGTCAAAAGGTCATATAAAAATCTTTTAAACTGGTTGGTTACTCGCAGAGTATTTTGATCGTTAGTCAGGGTTTAAAAGAATGAATATCATAATTGATAAACTTTCTTTTGATTTCAGATGGTGACAATAACCTCAATGAAGAAGCTCCAAGAACCCGATCTCCTATTGGATCAACCTCGTCATAATCAACGGTTTACGAATAACTTGAACAAAACTCCCCGAACCAGTCCTCGCCATTCGCCCAAAACGAGAAAAGTTCCTTTCAAAAGTCCCGAAGAATATCCATCCCCAACGTCCACAATCTCCACCTCTGTGTCCACTTCTTCTCCCTTCGAAGAAAGGCCGATAGTGGGTGTGGTCAGTAATACTCATGTAGTGGTCGATGGGTTGGATGAAAATACCCGGTGGTCATCTTCCTCCCGAAATCCTCATTCTCATCACAATCCATCACCCTCATGTGCATGGATCCGTACCAAAGCCTCCTCAGCCTCATCCACTTCTTCAAGGGACGAATGGAGAGTCCCCAAATGTCTAGTGTTAGCAGATTGTTCCAAAATGAGTAGAAAATATTTAGTAGTTTTGTTAATTGTTTCCCTAATCCTTATAACATCATTAGTAACCGTTCTAGCCCTCTTACTAAGGCCGAGTATGGGTGACAATAGTCTCCTAAGTGATTCTAGAACAATGACCTCCTCCAGTGGTAGCGATAGTTTTACGTCAAGTGATATTAACAGTAATCAAGTTGATGATGACACTCTTTTAGAACGGGAGGGAGGGGATGAGAACTATGATTATGATGAGAGATTAGAAGGTAGTAACAATAACAATTTGGACCTCAAAGAGGTATCCAGACTCAGTTGGAACTTATTAAATAGCAACCAGGAGAAGGTTGGTGGCAACAAAGACACAAAGACCCATCGAAATCATCATTCTTCGAATAGCCAGATTAATTTAGTACCTTCGTCCCCCTCCGGCATGCGGGGTGGAGAAGAAGTTATCCTTCACTCCAAGATGATCTTCACTTCGACGGGAGATTTAGCTAAATCCACAAATTTTACGCCCAACTCCAGCGGTGAAAATGGTAGTAACAATAATAAAAAGAGGAGTTGCTGCAGAACCCAGAAGTATTCTCAAGTAATTAAAAGAGACGGCTGTGAGCCCTTGACGATTCCAAACCGGATGTGCTTCGGTCAATGCGTCTCGGTGTGGGTCCCTGGGCTATTCGCTTCCTTCCCTGTGTGTCGACCCTCGAGGTCCAGTTGGAAAACGGTGACCTTGACCTGTGGCAGAAATGGGGATCGAAAACGAAGAGTGAGGATTGAAAAAGTTAGGCGGTGTTCTTGTATGGAGATTGAACCTACGGCCTCATCCTCCCCTTCGATATTGGGAAGCTAGAATGATTAAGATTAGTATTTAGAAATACATAGAGAATTTGCGAATTATTTTTTTTTTGCAAGAAAGCTTTTGCTACCAACCTTTGTGATATTAATACTCGGATACCAATTTTTATTTATTTAAACGTATTCTTACATATGATTATTATATTACATAGGCTACCTCACTCAGACACGAATCTTTTTCTTATTAACAGAAAGGATTGTTTGTTTTTTTTGTACGAAATGATTGTATGTGGCTGCGTTTTGTTATTTTATATTGTAAAGCTATATATGGACTTATTGTGGACATTTATAAAGGGTTATTCAACTCTTGAAGACATTCGCGTAGCTTTCGATGGGACTGTTAATACCTCAATATAAACAAGGCAGCTAAATAATCTCATAAAAGTAAAGACAGAAACGATTCGAAATATGCAGAAACCTATTGTCTAATCTCAACCATTTATTTGCATTATTTAAATCATCAAAAAATAAAACGGACCCAGTCAACATCAACCAAAAGACCGAATCGATCTTCAAAATTAGGTCATACTCACTCTGGCCCCATTTAACCCTCTAATGAGAAGAATTCACAAAGCCAGCATATACTTAAAAAGCTAATAATTTAAGTCATGATGAAGTCATATGAAATATGAATATATATTTATTCTTGCATAACTTCAGCAATTCCTCCCACTCTCTGTACTCTCGCCAAAACAAACGTGCTGGAGAACTCTTTAAGGTTAATTAAACAGCGGCATAAAATAAGTTCAACCCCCACGGGCCAACCCCTCAGCATAGCCTGTCTAAATTGTCCCATTTAAAATTATTAGAGATAAATTGTAGAGGCGAAATACCCGGGTAAAGCCATGGTAAAGCAGAGCTTGTGTTACTGTGGTGACTGGTCATATATGCACTTCTACCATCAATTTATAAGAAAGAAAATGCCTTTCCATAGGCAAAGGATCAGATTCCCTCGCCAAGTGATGTATGGAAACTGTTTTGGAGAAAACATCGGTTATTTTTTCGACATTCGATGAGTTGGATAGGTGAAGAAGCGTCGATGAACAAAGTGGACATTTGAGAAGTCATAGAGTCGAGTGTGGCGGGAAGTACCAATACTGCCAACGTGTAACTTATTGAATTTATTTGAAGGTAGTGGCAGTAGCTCGGGTAGACAGATTCAATCTGGCCGAACCACTTTCCACTTCTTTTTAGGTCATAGTCATTTTTCGAAATCTACTCCATACCGATGATTCGAACCTAGGGAAATTTTACACTCATTCCTCTCAACTTTGTTTTAATCTTTGATTTTTATTAAATGTAGTTGTTACAACGAAGGAATCAAAGTTCAAAGTACATAATGGTTCGTCTAATCCCCTTCCTCACCTTTCTGACCTTCCTGCCTTCTTTAATATCGAGTGCTGATCCAACGGGTCCTTCCGACTCGGAGTTATTCTACTGTGTCGATTTCGATTGTCTGGGTAAGGGCTTGGGCACTGAACTTGTTTATTTTAGCTAGAAAACTGTCATTGTTGTCAAACAAGTGACAGAAATTACTTTGGCCAATATTGTTAAAGCCTTCGACATTCCAAGGTCGAATGACACTGGATTTTCTCGTCTTCGGAACAGTAAACTTATCAAAACTCTTGGGGAAGAATGTGAAGATAATGTAGAGTTGTTATTAATTGCAGAATTTATATCACGAGGGAAGACATTGTTAAATTATGTCGGGAAAACTGATAAGCACCTGACCTTTCGAAAAAACGAAGACGTTAAGATTTTGAGCAAACCGGCTGACGCCAATGGACCTGATTGGATTGGAATGGTAAGGGAATTAGAAAACCTGGAAACTCTATTGTTAAATCTGTTATAAAGTGTTAATATTAATATTTATCATCAAGGTTCGGAGAAAGGTGGGCCTTGTCCCAAGAAGTATGGTTCGAGAAGACCAAATGGGCAAGCAAAAGTCCATATATAAATTCCCTTTTATCGATCATCCTTTATGGAAAACATCGGATGACTATTCTGGTGTCAATAATGAGCTTCCGGCGGATCAAGTTGAAGATACTGTACAAGCTGAAGAACAAGAAATACAAGTAGATAAAGATTCAACTATGGTTGAAGAAAAAAAAGGTATAGTGGCTGATGCGGGAGCAGATATATCCACAGATTTTGATACAACAGCAGATAATACAGATAACTCTACTAACGCTACCGATTTTGATACAACAGAAGATAACTCTAATAACTCTACAGATTTTGATGCAGCAGCAGATAACTCTACTAACTCTACGGATTTTGATGCAACTGCAGATAACTCTACTAACTCTAGAGATTTTGATACTACTGCAGATAACTCCACAATTGTTGACGATCAAAACGAAAGTTCGGTTGAAGTTAGTGTAGGACAAGAAAGTGAATCGAATTTATATTTACCCATAGAACCAGAAACTGCGTTGCCGGAATCAGAGGAAGAATATGCAAATATTGCTCCTCAGTCGGTTGAGCCGATGACAGATTTGTCGGACCCTCCCCAAACAACAGTAATGCCAGATAAACTTCAAAAACAAGAACACGTGGAACCAACTGAAACTGTAGATCAGGAGATGCCCGAGGTTCCAGATGCAACAGCAGTAAGTGAAGGGAAAAGTGATGCTGAAGCTGAACAACAAGAAGTTATTGAGCCAACGAAGTCATCTACTCTGGATCAAATTATCACGACAGCAACTGAAGTGGTGGTAGAACCTAGTGAAATTGTGGATTTAAAGGACCCCCAAGAAATTGAAAGTCCGATAGAAAAACATTTTCATGATTCGCAAAGCATCTCTGAGACTACTGACACCGACTCTCTTCAACCCGAAGAGGACGGATTAGAATCGTTATCAGTAGTCATAGAAGATGAGCCAAAGCAACAAGAAATTGTTGACTTTAAGGAACCCCAAGAAATTGAATACCAGGCTGAGTCTCCAGTTCTTGAAGAGACGACTTCCGACTCATCAGCTACAGCTTCAAAATCTGACGAAACAGTAGACGTTTCCCCACCTCTTGATCCTTTAGAATCTCCGAATTCTTTTGAGGTCATTCAAGATGAGCCAAAACAAGAAGCAATTGAAACAAGTCCAACTCCTGTTCCAAATATACTCTATGATACTAAAGAGACACTGCTGTCCGAAGATAAACTACCACAAGAAAAGCTAGTTGATGAACCACAAACTGAAACTACGTCCACCGAGTCTTCAATATTCCCTTCTGTAGGTTCTGAAAGTCAGTTCGAAGAGCCTCCTAAAACTGAAGAACCTGTAGAAAATGTAATCCCATTACTTGATGATGATGATGAAAAAGAAAAATCTTCAGATAGCACATTTCAGAAGGAGGTAACAGGTAATGCATATCCAGAGGAGGAGGTTTCCGGGGGTACATTTCCAGACGAAACAACACCAGAAGCTGGAACATTTGCTAGTTGGTTCTTTGAAACGGCTCAGTTAACGAATTCAAATTCCAATGTTGAAAATGCTCAAGCTTCCAATGAAGAGACAACTGAAAACACTAAAGTAGAAGCTGAAAGTAGCACCGTACCACCAGTTCAAAAAATAGTTCCTGAATTACCTATAGTACCCATTGAACCTATAGAATCTGAAATTCCCGTACTAGTACTTCCAAACCCCAAACCAGATATTCTGCAAGATTTATCAAACGAAGAAGCATCTGTTGAAACCACAACCTCTCCCGTAGTAAATCTGTCTGATGCCCCGAAGAACCCATTTTTGTCCCCACCAGAGCCAGAGTTAACTTCACATGAAGAGGACCATCATCATCACCACCATCATCATGATCATCATAAACACAAGAAATTAGACGATGGAGAGACGTCGTCATTTATTGTTATTGTAAAACATTTAAGCTCAACTTTACTAAGTTTTCTGCCGGAAGCCCTTCAGGACACCGTTTTGGATGTCGATGACGCATTAGTTTTTACGGGGATAATTGCTTTGACCCTTATTTCCATATGTGTTCCGTATTTCCTCATCGAAGGTTTCTTTTCTGTAAGACCTTTGAAGAAGAAAGTGGTTGAACTAAATAAATCTCTTTGGAAGGTAATGGAATATAGATTATATACATTTGCGTTACATTGGGAGCTATATACCTATTTGAAACTAATAATTGTATTTTCTATACTTAAAGGTGAGCACAGCATACGAAAATCAGCAAGAAGAATTCGAAGTATACAAAAAGAAAGCTTTAGCTTATGATGAAGACAAGAAAAGAGTTGAACAATTGGAATACGAACTACTTCTACTAAAAAAACTAGAGTCAAAGCAGAAAGAGCAAGTAACTTCTCTAAAGAAAGAGCTAAAGTCATCTGCTCAAGTTGCTGAAGAAGTACAATCACTTGTAGAAGCCACGATGGATAGAAAAAAGAAGGTATATCCAAATCCCTTTGTTTCTATACTACATATACATTTGACTATGACTGTGGACTAACTATTTATATTGAATAGGCTTTAGAAGAAAGGGAGAAGTTAAAAACTACTGTTTCTAGTCTTAAAGAAGCTCTAAGAAGAACAACTGATGAGCTCCAAGAAGCTCAGGCCGAAGGTTCGTCTGCGGTGATGGACTTGGAATTAGCGCGACAATCTAACGAAACTTTTACCATGAAAGTTGGCGTTCTCGAAAAGGAAGTAGGAGAGCTGAAATCTAAGCTGGTTTCAGAAGTAGAGCGACGTCGAGCTGCAGAAGATGAAAGAGACGAAGCTTCGAAATCTCAAACCATAGTTGAGAATGAACTGTCAGAACTGAGAAAGATTTGTCATAAATATGAGGAAACTGTTAGTGACTTAAATACTGAAATTGGTCATAAAGAAAATGAACTTGCGGCCCTTAAAGAAACGTTAGGGGACGACTCACCTTTGGTTGATGTTGCTGAAGTTAAAGCGAAACTTGTGAATGTTGAGGAAAAAGCTGCCTCACTACAGTCTAGAGTTGAATCCTTTACTTTAGAGAATAATAGCCTTTCGCGTAAGTTTATACTTTTAGTTATAATATCTGGCTGATTCTTCTCATAGTTTAAAAATTCAACATATAATTTTAATATTTTTTAGGTAACCTAAAAGAAGCCACAGGTACATTATCTACGATTCACAAAGAACGCGATGAAGCCCTAAATCGCCTTCAAGTTCTGGAAGCTTGGTTCAAAGAAAAGGAAGAGGAACTTCGAAAAGCAGTAGAACGTTACGAAGCAGAAAAAAACATTCGTGGGAAAGATAAAGATGATTTAGTTCGAATGATTGAAGAGAAATCAGACGAAAGTCGGGATCTTAATGAGAGAATAGAGGCCCTTAAGGGAGAGTTTGAAGAAACCAAACAGCAGCACAGAAATGAAATCAGAGCTTTAGAAGCTAAGAGTCATGAAAATTGGGTAAGTTGGGGGGTGTGACTTATCGATCCGTGTAGTTTTTGGACTAGTCCAACCATTGAAATATAATGTTTATCAAATCAAACCTAATCTTTCTAGCTGTCTCTGTGCCAAGCAGAGCGAAAAGCTCAAGATGCCCGGAAGGAAGCCGAATTTCTTCGACAGGCTTTAACTGCTTTAACTAAAGAAAAAGAAGGAGAGGGAGATGGTAATTTGTTATGCAGAATGTAGACAAAAATTCTGAAATATTGATGTTTTAAATCTTGTATTGTTTAATTTTTTATTACAGAACTCAATGGAGAAGTGCCTATGTATCCACTAATAACCCCAGATATGGTACCCTTACCATTACCAGACGACTCCCCCTCATACTATGGACTAGGAGAAGGATTCATGCCCCCTCCTCCTCTTCCATTAGATGAGGAACGAGAACCTCACAGGCCTGCACCTTTAGGAAGATTGTCACCTAATTACTCAGATTTAGATGATAGCATTTTATCCCCCATTCGACAAGGTAGAGATAGAGATTACTCGGACGGAGATTCCTCTGTGTCGGATTCACCCAGGCATAACCGACGCTCTCCCAGAGGAGGGTGGGTAGATATAGGGCATGATCGAGACCGTGATAGAAATGACAGGCGTCGGAGAGGTAATTCAGGTCCTAGGACTTCATCTCCTCTAACTCATGGATTTAATCTTTGAGAAACAGCTGTATAATAGTAAGCTAAAAATATGTATCTCTAAGTCGATCGACGGTCCTGATCATTTATACTTATTACAACACTAGTTAGTATAGAATTTATGATTTTACGACTTACTTTTCTCTAATAATACTGCATAATCATTTGATTACTTACTCCTACATCTCATCTATCAAATACAGTTGTTGGTTGTTCGTGTCAAACATTTGTTAGACTATTATAATATTGTAAATCCCAAATCATTTAGCTTAGTGCTTACGGTAAGAAATGCTACTTGGCTGAATTCCTTTTTGTAGTAGTCTTAGCCGAGCACTTCATGCCAAATAAATCTACGATCGAGTTACTTGAAACGGTTAGCGTAAGAAACCGAATTGTGAATTTAAAATCGAATAAATAATCACATTTTTTCTTAATAAAAGTTCGAAAGTTTCGTTATTCTCAATCGGATTTCTGCTATTAAACAATACGTTCTTGCGACTTGTCACATGCGATTTCACATAATAGGATAATTATTAAAATAAAATCTAAGACTACGTCGCTGTGGACTAAAGGGAACTCAGGACTCGTCATGGGAAGGAATATACTGAGGTCCATCTTCTTTAAATTTCAGTACTTTTCTGTGGTCTTTTTGATCACCTCGAGAATCCCGACGTCGGTCACCGCTTTCATTAGGCTCAGGGTGAACTTTTGTGTTTCTTATTCTGTCCATGAAGCCAGGTTTAGCTGCGGATTGTGGTGGCGTGTCCACTACTTGCGTTATATCTGGATTTATATCAACTTCTGTGAAGTCTGCATTATTAAGTCCTTGTTCTGGTTGAAACTTTTTCAGATATACTAAGGCTATGATAACTAGAGTGAGAACACCACACGAAAGTAGAAGGCACCCAACGAACCTCCCAATATAAGTTACCCTCTTGGTAGGATCAATACGAAGGCCTTCTGGAAAAATGTACATACATCCCTGTAGAATAAAACTCAATTATTTCTCTAGTTTAAATTGCGTAGTATATTCTTGAAAGAGCGAGCACAAGTAATTTTCGCACTTTAGGGTGCAGAATGTCTGCTAAGTTGTGACCATCTCGATCTGGATGTTTTAGAGCATAATTTCCACAAAAGCGGTAGCTGAATTCTGGATTACAGCAGCTATCTGGGACGCTGAATTCTTTTCGACCGTAAGTGGTATTTCTCCAGTCTTCATACGATTCCAGACCGCAGCATTGTCCCTGTATTTCAATTTATAGTTAGCTTAGAAGCTTAAAGAGTTAAAAGTGAGCATTTTTCTCACTCGTCTTTGTAGATGTTCCCAATATACTGTCGGTCGTATGGGAATAATTCCAACACGCTTGGCATTATCATCTCCAAAACCATCCAAGGACTCGTTGAGCCTTCCATAAAAGTCATAAATGGAATGGTCTTGTATCAAAAGCCAAAACCCACTGTATACGTCGAACAGGAAGTAAAGAATGATGAGAACTACGTACTGAAATTCAAAGGATAAGCATATGTCTCAAAATCTAAATAAACTCTAGGCTCTCTGTATTTCTATTTCTTTCCTTACGATGCTGGAAAGGTAAATTTTTGCAGAAATTGAGGAAAAGCATCCAACTGTAGTGAGCAGAGTCAACAGCAGTCCGTACGTTATAAATACCGTCGCTGGAGTTGTAATTGCTAGATCTAGAAGTTCTAGGTCTACTCGAATAGTTTGATTGCCCAATCCGATTACGAAGCCACATGTAAATGCCAGTATACTCACCACCTGGAATTAAAGTACATGTTCAAGGTAAATTGTTAATAACTTTAAATGTTAAATTATCAGACTCGTGTACCCAAGCCGCGCTGTTTGCTGTGTAAAGGATCACTTGAAGTGTAATGGCCAATTGTCTAAAACTAAAAGCCATTGCTAGTATAAACACCACAGTCGTTCTTTTGGTGGGCTGTCATGCTGTAAAACTATGGTAATTCCGATGGAGAAATTAGCACTACTATCCTTGGTTGGTAGGGTACAAAATTAATTAGCATCTTTTGGGCATACAAATGGAAGACAAAGAAGCCTTGCTGTAAGTGTTAAACGGTTGACATAGAGATCCTCGATCCCATTCATGAAACTCTGTAGTTCGGCCTTTGTCGAATCCCGAATAATTTCTACCCGCATTTATAAGTTACACACTAGCGACCAGTCAATCAATTCTCCTAGAGCTATGAGTATTGAAAAGATTCCATCGGACTCTTTCCTCCGTGATATTGAGAATGGCTTGGAAGGCCAAAAAGAGACTTTTACAGACTTTGAATGGCATCTCCGGACCCAGAAATGGGAGGAGCAAAATGCAAAAGTTTGCGGTGAAATGCTCCAAAATACAATGTGGAACATGTTGTTTTCCAAACATAAGGGAACGTTTGACACACGCTTAGCGGCACACGAGCAGGATCGAGAATTAAGTCCAAATGCTAGTTCCAGTACAGTTCCAATCAATTCTAATTCAAAGCTTGGGTCTGGCTTGTCCTTCAATCTGAATACCAGCAAACTTCTTGCTAATGCTCCAAGCAAACAAACTACGGCTCTAAGTAACGCTTCAAGACTCACGTGGAAAGTTCCAAAGTATTCTAGATTAGAATTGTTCAAGTATTTGAGCGACTGGGATAAGGTTTGGTGTTAAGGTTTGAAGATTTATGTCGGTCTAAATTAATCGGAATCTTTACTATCCAATAGTCATCATTTGGAAAACGAGACATGGTCATCATGGATTTTGTGCATATCTACCGAACAAGGGATAAAGTTTATGACACTGATGCCGTCTTCTGCAACGGGGGAAGTCTTATCTTCTGTCGGTTTTGCGTTGGTTTGCAGGTGCATAAAATAAATATCTAAGTACGATCGATATAGATCTTATGCGTTTAAAAAAATTCTATAAATACTTTTTTAGATCTGCTTTCTAAAACACCGAAAAGTTTGGCACTATTACGAGGCCCTTGGAATTTTCGTGAAGTCATTGCAGGGGTATGGAAATAGATATTAAAAAGCATTAATTGAGAGTCATAATATTTCTGTAATAATTTTGAAACTCAACATGCAGGGATCGATACGCCGAGGAATTTATGCGATTGGGAGGCATGGCTTACATAATTCAAGTTGTCAGAGTGGAAGAGTCTGGCCGACTTGATAAGCTCCATGCCTGCAAGTTCCTTGTGGATCTCATGCAGAGTCGAAATGGCCATGCAGTCAAGATGTTTATCCTTGATACCCCACACTGTCAGTTTAGTTTCTTGCATAGACAATTCTTTATTAATAATGATTTTAACACTTTTGGGATTTTAATGACGACATTGTACTCCAAATTCTTCGGGTTTAGTCCTGGAGTCTCTCGTCGACTCTTTGACAATGTGCAAGGACAAGAATATTATGGAGAGTTGTGAACTCATCTTCCAGAACCTTTGCATTGAGATCACACCGCAGAATGTACCACTTGTCTGCAACTTTGTTATGCACGCCATTCCATGCGATTTTAATCCTATGCTTCAGTCCATGGCATTTAAAGTTTTACAAAGTCTAGTTGTAAGTTACATTTATAACAATTGCAAAGCAAAGCTGTCTAAAATGAGTTGAAATTCAAAAACTTAATTCTACTCTTCTAAAGCGACTCAAGCCATCCTTGTCAGAAAAATGTATCAAACCAATTTTGGATAACTTGAAGACGGAGAATAGTGAACTTCTTGTTGAAAGTAATCTCTGTTTATGCTTTTCATTTCAGAGCAATGTAGCTCAAATAGATCATGATTCAAAAATATTTTATTATTCGCCCTTTAGTGAGCAACTTGAGCCTTGCGATTCTTCAAACCAGATTTGGGGATGAAGTAATCAAAGCCTTGATGGCTGCTGCAGAAGGAATCCAGCTTCGGGAGTCATACCGAAGCATATTTCGTCCCCATGTACGAAGGCCTAAAGGTCAATCGGCCAAAGAAGCGGCTCAGGAATTCCGCAAGATCCAAGAGAAACGAGAAAAAGTTCGTGCGAAGCAACTTAAGTTTGACCATTACATGAATCAAGCTGGGGCTTTGTTCGTCCTAAAGTAATTATTAAAAAGGCTTAAATTAAATTATACAAAATCGATCTCATTATGACTAATGGTTTTTAAATATCTAGTCGAATGATGACCAGCAAATCGGACTTTGTCAACGATTTCGTAAGTAAGGGAATATTTGGATTATCCCTGAAAACACTTGGAGCCTGTCCGCATTGGGAAGTGCAGGGTCAAGGGGTCACCATGATTCAGTTCCTTCAGTCTGTTTCAGTAGAATGTGCAGTTTCCTATTACTTCATGTTACCTCCAAAAATGATGAAGCTAATTCTGGTAATAAAAAGCCTATAAAAAGTTACACCTGAGATTAAAATTCGAGTTTGTTCTTATTGCTAAATGACTCGCAGAAAAAGCCAGAGGAATGCCTGCGCTACTTTACTTCCCCGATATGCGTATTCCTTCGAAAACTCGGCCGTTTTGCCCTTCGAATGTGGCCAAGATGGGTTGAGAAAGTCATAGATCCTACAAGAAAGTATGCTCATGGAAATCGTATTCCCGAGGAGATTTTCACAATGTCCAAGATGGCCAAAAAAGTTCACGAGATACAAAATGCTATTGCAGATCTCTTAGACAAGTTGGCTTATATTTTAATCAAATGATTCTACACGAGTTTTTATTACAGCTCTAAATAATTTGTTTCTCCATACTTTTCTTTAAGTCCTGTCATGGAAGCTGCCCCGAAATCTCCCACCTCAGATATGGACGAGGTTGACAATTACGCTCAAGGCTTCCTCGACAGTAGTGATGAGGAGAATCTTGGCCAATACAAAGACGGCAAAGGAGTGATAGTAGGAGATGCAAGATTTGAGTCCTTCAGAGGTTACTTAGATGACCAGGACTATCAAGTTTCTGAGGACCGGCTTGATGCTCGTGTAGACGCGGCTAAACCAAGTGTTTTAATGAAAGCAGACGAAGATGTAATCTCTGAAATAATAATAATTAATCTGCTTTTTCCAGTGAATTTATAGTTTTTAGAATGCCAGAATATGAAATAATAATAATTGCTATATACCTGACAGGCCGAGCTTGATGCGTACCAAATCGCTATCTTAGAGGATGCTCAGAATATTGAAGCCAAAAACAAAAGTTTGGGTTTGGGTAATGAAACGCAAGAGGACGAGGATGGTGATCGTGAGAATTCCACAATTCAAAACCGGACGATGGGCTCAATTGAGGAGGATGATGGATTCATTGATCTTTAAACCGAAACTCTGATCTCAATTTTAAAAGCGGATCGATAAATTTAAATGCACCTTCTCCTGTCCTTTGTTGGAAAATAAAATGTTGCCAAAGCCTTTAGAAAGCTTATGAAGAGGCAGAAGTTGTGAGTCTCATATTCGGAGTTTTTGGAGTGCGGCTTCGTAAATTATTTCGAAATAAATACAATTTGAGTTTTATTTTATCAGCCATGGCATAAAATACATGGACAATTTATTGTCTTGGCTTTTATATTTTGTAGTATTATTGAGTTATTCAGAACATTTGAATTCAAAATTACTCAAGTCCATGCTTTCAACATCGGGGGCAATGGTGACAATATTCGTTCTAGATTAACCCATCATAAACTGACCACAAAGGACCTGGCAAGCTTTCCTTTTCATACCTCCACCACCTCCGTGACCATTACCACGACCACCACCAGCTGGGGCTGCATAAGTATCAGGAAATATTTAGTTGGATTTGATTTAAATCCACAACAAAATTATCAATAAAGAGTCAAATAGCTGTACTTACAAAATCCAATGTGCCAGGAATGAGCCACTTGTAAAGAGAGAGCTAAAATCACGATGACACATAGGATAAGGCTTACCAACTTCATTTTATAGATTAAGATTTAATTTCAAAGTCAAAAAAGCTAATTTTGATTTTACGGTCTTGATCAACTGAAGTGGGTCATTCAAGTAATGCCTTTTTGAAGAAATTCCCCGTCTTTTTATAATCGAAGAAGAGTGCAGTTTTTTCCTGTAAACTCAATAATAGTACTATGTAATATACAATTTTGAAACAAAGAGTTACGCATTCAGGATTGACTGGATTGAACAATGAGTTTAAAAACGGGGAGTTTCCATATCATTGTTTCGAATCATAACAAGGGAAAGGAGTTTGACTTTCCCTTGTTACTTGAACATTGTTCTTTGTTCACCTTCGGTTCAAAATATGGACTTCTGTTAATCAATTGTTATTTAGAAAGCTCATGGAAATCTGGATTTTAATACTTTGTTGATACTTACAAATGGATTTAAAACACAGCATCAATTTCAGCAGTAGCAGATATGAATACTATGTATGAATGAAGGATCTAAATAATTCTCAAATTAATTTCCCTTTCTAATTGTTTTTTAAGACTAACTTTACTTTGACCCAAGTCTCGTAATAGAAAATCCCTTGTAAGTGTGTCAAAGTAAATAATAACATTTGTATCCCCCTGGTTGTGTAACAATTAGTAAAGGTTTTAATTATATTTTAACTTGCGTTTACACTTTACATGATATATACTTATTAATCAGATGATTGGTTCTCACAGTATAGGAGAACAAATTTTTAAGTTATAGTAAAGACAATGAACGGTTAGATTACATGTGGGAAGGGAGCCCTTGGGCTCCGAATCAATTCCAAACACACTCAGCAAATAATTAACCCAGCATACACATACACACGTCACATTCATAAAAACTCAGAGGAAGTACAAATTAAAAGATCGACGAGGAGCTAAAAAGCTATAAATCGTCCCAAATCCAATTCAATTATTCTTCGAACATAAGCATCTCCTCCCCTTTGCGAATGATGTCTTCAATCTTCTCCAAGTCCGTCTCAACAGCCGGCCCATCTCCGAGCGTGCAGGCCTGGGCATACTTTAAGTAATACGTAAGACGAGCTATAAAAGTAAAACAAAACATCAAAAAATAACATCCAGTCAGAATTTGTTTATCCATCTTGGGTTTTTTTAAAACAAAAAAAAACTGTCTTTGACGACGATCATACACACCTTTGATTCTATTTTGACCGGGATAAAACTTCTCCGTCACGCCCATCAAGGATTGGACATACTCAACCATCTTCTTAGCTCTTTCCACCCTGCTGGCAATATCTTTGATGGTAGCAATAGAATTGTACATCCTCTTGACAGTTTCCTGCCTCACGTCCATCATCAGGTAGTGATTAGGGTGTACAGTAACGCCCGAATGAGCCTCAAGAATCTTCTCAAGTTCCTCTTCTGATTCTGCAGCTTGGATTTCACCAACGATCGTCGTCTCAACCCCCGCGGAACACTCTCTGTAAGCCTGTGTGGCACCACACCCATCGCATTTCCAAGCTGCATCCGCCCCCTTCATTGGCTCTGTTGACACAAAGTATCCCTTCCCTTTGGGACACTTGGTGCACTTGACGGAGGAGTAGTTGGTCCCGAGCTCGGTCGGATCCGAACATCGTTTGCAATTGCATGGGAACAAGTAGAGGTCTTGGAGATGTGCCTTCCTCTCGATAGTGGCTCGCGTCACATCCAAATACTGAGTTGTTATCAGTTGGCCAGCTTTTATTGGCACGGTTGCCCACACTTTGATACCGAATGTGCTGTCAGGATTCTCCACTCGGATCCAGCTAGTGTTTGGCACACAGTCGTGGGACATCATTGAAGCATTGCTGAACAATAGGGATGCCATCCTGTGTAAATGCAAATGAGCTTTCTTAAAGTTCACATTAAATTCCAAACATGCTTTCCCCTGACAAAGAATAATTATGGTTAGTTTAAGCAGAATTGCACAATTTCGTTTAATTTGCGGAGATCCGCTCCTTGGGTTCTAAATTGGGGAAGAGATTCCTCACAGCGGCTAAAAATATTTTGGAATCGGGAGGAAAGGAAATACACGAGGCTTTTAAATGCTTCAAAGTCTATAGAAACAAAAGCAAAAGGATCTCGAATACCTATCCTCTTCTGGGTGTTATAACTAAAGGCGAGGGGCTCATTAGATTTCCCCTATAATGCTTTATGGAGATAGAAGACCAGAATTTTGCATATGTTTCCTTTTTTACGATCCCGTGGAGCCTTAAAAGCTTCGTTTAAAATAAAGCCACAAAGGAGAGAGAAAAACGTTACCTCGGAGCATCAACAAGTGCAAGCCGGTCTGTAGTTGCAAAGGAGTTGATGGCCACAATTGCAGCCATTTGGTTCACAGCCCCCGTGTCAAATTGCTTGAGGTTGCATTTTTTGTGAATAAATTCGCAAATCTCCTTGCTGGCCACTTTGGGCCCTTTTTTAAGATGGGATTCTAACTTCATGAGCTGCTCGTACTTTTTCATGCTCGCTTCCTTGAGCTGAAGACACCGGAGGACTTTTATGCTGAGGTAGTCGGTTGGATCGGTTGACGGCTTTAGTTGTGCATTTTTAAATACTTTACACTCAAATTTGGCATGTTGAGGGATCTGGAATGAGAAATAAAGGAGATTTTATGAGCAATTTATTGCCTCTCTTGTCGATGTTTGCATTTTAAGTAGAGCTTGTGGATTGACAAATTTGTTGTACGTTGGGTTCATGGGAGTTCAATCGCGGATTTGTGGATAAATGTGGGTTTTGTTCTGGTGTCTGGAGCCAAGAAATTGGAAAGGTTTAATTAACAAGCATTTTCTACTTGTTTCAATGCCCGGTTTTGCTCTGCTTGTTTAGTAGGGAACTTTTATTTCTTAAATCCATGGATCTATGCATTTCATGGAGTTTAATTTCAGTTTGAACATCTAGACAAAATGCATGGTAGAACGGCCATAGGTTTAGTTTATATTTGTTAAAGAGCTACAGATCGAATGGTGTGTATTCCCAAAAGATATCGTAAGAATAATAAGAATTCAGACAGAGCCTCAATTACGACAAACCAGTACAAATGAAATTACATGGTCGTCAATTTTGATTCATGCTTGTTTACTTACTAATTCGGTCCTTTGAGTTTTCCAGAAGCCCCATGTGGGCATTTATCATGTCGTGGGATTTAGCGTCAAATATAAAAAGCACATCATTTGTATCCTAATTGTTTCTGAATCTTTCAAATTTACTCGTTCAAAGTGATATATACTGGCAGAGAAGGCAGAGGCTTCTCTCATATCATCGTAATTTATTTAATCCCACAACCAAAAGAAAAACCCTAAGAGCCAAACTGACACATGTGAACATAAGATGAACATGTTTGTCCGGGCCATGCTATACCGAAAGGAGTAAACTTGTTGCGGCTTATTTCGGAGATTTAAAAAACATTTTTAACACAGGGCTCTCATCCCTTAAGCAAGCACGGATAGAAAAGGCGTAAGATTTATACAGAAAAGCAGAGTCAGTTCTCCTAAAATCACAGCTAGATCAAATTATTTTATGAGCTCGTCCGTTCCTGAAAAAAATAGTAAATCCGTTACTACTACCTAATTTCATAAAGGGATAGGCCTAGATTACACATTGCATCGTGTTACAGTTTGTGTTCTCGTAAATACAGGATGAGTCACTACTAGTCTCCTCTCTGCACTTTTTTCAGTTTATTTAAGACTTTGTGCCAAGCCCTGAGAGCAATCAGGAATATCATAAAGCCAAGAAATGAGATCATCAAATTTAAGCGTTCAACTTTGACGAGTTGTGATGATCAAGATTCATGAAAATAAACCTTTGAGCAACAACAGTCCCCGGTATACGATCCTCCTGCACTTCCTTGTAATTTAGCTTTCTCAATTTAGATTTGAGAAGCAGTGTGATTTTAAATCGAGCAGGGGTGTAATATGAAAGTCTCCAGCGAAAGTTAAATTGACGATACGGAAATAAATTGAGAAGGCTTGTAACTCCATGGGGCGTTTCTAGCCCGATTTCTCAGAGTCAGAAACATTTAGCAAGGACCATTTCAGTAGATGCGACCAAGAGCGTTTGAAACGCTTCAACGGACTGTGAATTTTAGCTACGGAAAAACAAGGCTGGGTCTAATTTCTCAACTTTCAGATTTGTCATAAACGTTCCTCATAATCTTTACGTTTCAAATTGGCAGGCATAAATAATTGAGACTAGATGATCTATGCAGAATTTCTAGCCAAAACTCTATGATAATCCACAGTAAGTTCTCACCTTCTCACATTTGTCACTGCACATCGGCCACTTACAAGTGGCACAATCCACAGGCTCATCTGTAATAACTTTGTAACATCCCAAGCAAATTTTATATGGTGCTGGGTCACCACTTGGCCCCGTCACCAATGCTTCTTCTTTGATGATCACCTCTCCAGCAAGAATGTCCCTCGACGCTTCAATGTAGCGACCTTTGACATCGTCAGTTTTGACCACTCCTGGAAACCCACTCATTATGACGATGCCTTAAGGAGAACTTGTACAACGCTAGAGCGAAACGTCAGTAACTTCCCACACGGGCTTTTAAAGTGTTGGAGTAGGAAAATTTAAGAAGAACCAAGTTTGTGAGCTAAACCGGCTTCTTAACCTTCAGTGAGAAAAACAGCTTAGATTGCGGTTACACAGGGCACGAAGTAATCGGGTTTGCTCTTCAGATCACAAAATACCCTTATTTTACAGGATTCGGTTCCAACCAGCAATTTCTCAGCAAGATAGACAACACATATGTAATTCTTGGTTGTGTTGGTGCTCGGGTTAGGTTGCTTGAAGTTTGAACGACTTGATAGGGAGGAGATATCTTGAGACAATTTCAAGACGTCTGGTTGTCTGAACACACCACACCTCCACTTCGTTACAAACTAACACCGGGAATGAGACTATCGAAAAGTGTGGATAGGCCAAGTAAAAAACCGAATGGAGCAAAACAGAATCCGACTCGAGTTTAAATATTGAAATGTCGGTGTGGTTCTTGCAGTTAAGCTAGGGGGGGTCATCCATCATATTACATGGAAAGAGAACCCATTCGAAAACCCTTTTAAAATCAAGCTTATCCCGAGTAGGTTCTAGAGCTGTGAAGGAACAGTAACTTAAACATTTTTTATGCAAGCCCTCACAAGTGTTCGAGAACAGATTACAGAAGTGAACTGCTAGAGGTAGAAGTACGAGTGGGCTTTCTCAACTTATCCGATTTTTTTTTTCAAACAGTTGAAATCTTGCTCAAGATCTATTTGGCAGAAGCTACTGATGACTGTTAAATTGGTGAAATACTTTTAATTGGAAAGCTCATTATCGTATTTTTAAAGTTGTCTTTGAATTCGCATAGAAGCCGTAAGAACATTAACAAACATTTACAATGAATTTAACACAGGGAATCACAATGATAAATCATAACTATAAAAAAAGTATTTGCGAATAAAAAACAAGGAATTTATAAACCATGAGTTAATCCCACACAGAAGTCGCATCTGAAAGAGCCAGTTTGTATAAAATCGTTCGTATACTTTGTACTCGTACTTTGTGTCCCGGTGGGATCTCTACCGACGTTTTATAAAGTTATAATTGATTCATTGTCCTTCAGATAAAATCTAATTTTATGAAAATGCATTTATCATATCCTTTCTCGAAAAAAAAATTGAGCTCAGTAAGTTTGCGTCACTAATAGACCGTAATGTCCCATCTGGTTTTACACCGTCTCTCTGAAAGAGTCCCCAAAGCAGGAATTGTGCATGCGAGACAAATGGAAAAAGAGAAGGCAGAGACAAAGATGACAACTGATATTTACAGACAAGGTAACAAATGACAGAAAAGATCAAGACTGACAGAACAAGGTTTCTTTTAAACTTTTCTAAACTTTAGCTAAGAAATCATAAATAAATGAAATGACACGCGGAGTAGCTTAGAGACCGAGAGGTTAGATTTTCTTGATATAAATTCACAAGATTGTCATCTCATTGTACTTTGCCCTACCCGCAAGTTCTTATTGTCAAAATTCGTGAACCGATGATCTATTAAAGTATTTTTAGAAAACGGATATACCCGGTGGGAGCAATCGTATTTTAAATTCTAGATTTTCTGCATCTCGAAACGAGAAAAAAACTTGGGATTATGTCATCCCTCCTAAATATGTCTCTACGTAGAGACACTATGTAAAAAGCTAATGATAATCCTGGTTATCACTTTACAAATGACTACAACCCTGATTAGCTACCATATGCTAGTCAGATAATGCAAGAAGATAAGTTGGGCATAATATTCCAAGGACGCAATTTGTACCTCCGTTTTCAAGTTGTAAATGGTACACAATAAACTAATATAGATTTTCATTTTGGCTCATTGGATTACACGACCTTCAGGTCGCTAAAACCAATGGCTTTTTTTTACACTCTTAACTAAAAAAAACAAAAATGTATTGTATTTTATTTGACACATAATATATGTAATAGCATTTTGTTGGTCGCTTAGTTCTATTTTAGTTTACTTTTTTTTTATACTCAAGCCTTTTTACACGTTGGAGTTTGTACATAAATTATATTGTTTACGGTACAGAGATTTTAAGCGTTTATTGTAACAACGCTGTGAGTGAAGGGGCAAGAGAAATACATTTCACATAATTAATTATCTCATCCATCACTAGGATCAGATTTATTTGTGTTTTGAAATGTAAGGGTGACATAATGAGTTCAATAATGTTTGTAATTGCATTTGAAAGTAATATCTGAAAATGTCAGACAGTCAGTTTTGAAGTTAAATGCAGCCAAAAGAAGCGAAAAATACAAGGGAAATAAACTTCATACAATTAAATGAATAAGTGTTAGGAGATGTTGTCATTTTTTATTTATTTACGGCAATCTCCAAAACTATGAACACTTCTCAAACTCCAAATTCATAAATTAGCACATGAATAAAACAAAGAAAACTTCACCCCTTAACACGTGAACACGGAAATCCATTTATAACTCCAATACAAGTTTCTTAGTGTTAATTAAATGAAAAATGTTGTAATTATCGTTGTCAACCGTTCATGACTTTGTTTTAAAACTCAATTACCTGACTGATTCTGCATATTTGAAATTTAGAAAACAAACAGCAGTCTATACTGTCCAACGTATGGGATCTTAAGTAAAAATACAATTGTGTAAATACACTAAGCAATTAATGCTTTCAAGTGCTTTCTCATTAGGAAAGTCGTTCAGTCATATCGACTATGTATAGGACATGTCTAAGCTTTTAGCTCTACCAGACTTTATGTACAACCGTACTTAGCAAGGTATTGAGACTTGAGCGAGATTACCCCACTATCCATCCGGGTTAAATAAATGCAAGGTGACAAGGTCAACTCTGACTGAACTGTGCCAAAAAGTTGTCACTTGGATTGCCCACTTTACCAGGAATGATCTACCGCAATTTCGCCTGCACAAGCCCACAAGCATTTACGAGATAATCCCCAGTAAATACTTTTGAAAGTGACAAAGTCTAATACTGTCTGGTCTTACGGTATGGCAAGTTGAAATGTGTGTCACATAATGAAGTGTGAGGTAGCCATGTATTATTCAACTTGTTCAACCGAAAGACCAGGTTGAGTGATTTACTCTGTCATGCTTGACAGTTTTGAGAATCGGGATCCCAACGGCAGGAAGACAGATGAGGCGTGATAATGTTAACTCGAGCACCGGAAGGTGCTTAAGCTAACTATAAAAAAATAAACTTGGCTGGATTCGCAATGTTTTATGTAGTTCGTGTAGTGCTATAGTAATACACACAAATAGGTATGGTGTGTACATCCCTACCATTGCAAAAACGAGCCCACGACTCTAAAAGCCCTGAATGTTCACACGGCACTCAAATCTGGGCTCTTGTCAAATAGACACAAGTCAAAACAAGCTTGATGGAGGATTATAAATCGGTATTTGGCGTGATTACATATATAAACGGGATTAGATCAATGCTCCTACAAGACTTTGACAAATATCAACGGCCACATCTCTTTAAGATGTGAAAAAATCTTCGACTTTTCGTAGAATGACCATGAGCGATAAATTTGAAGCTTTTCTAGTGCCTGCGTCAGACTTGATACATTTTAATTGTACTAAGCTTTAGAGATATTAAATGCCCCAACGAAAATCTTGATGGTCGTAATTTACGTTTAAAAACATTAGTAATTAAAGTAATTCAAAATGAATCCCAACGTTTTTAACCTTAGTGCATTTAATTCATGTTCAATTTGTTCAACTTCTGATTGCTAGCGGCCGGAATGAATATTTTAGAAAGAATTTAAACTAAAACAACACTACAAATCAACCCAATCTGTTCCCCTCCACAATAAAATTAGGCTAAGCCCTTAGTGTCTGTTTAATGTGGTAGATTATCCAGAAATCAGATATGTTTCCAGTTTCATGGTATGAATCATTATAGAAATGTAAATAAGCCCATGAATTACTATGAATGCATATACAGACAAAGACAATAAATCACTTCCGCAGTAAGACTAAACTCGGCCAAAAAATAACCGCGAAAGTTTGTATTTGAAATCTCAGCGTGAGTTTGAGATTAATTAAATTCAAAATTTTCTGATCCGATCCGACCACTGGAAAAGCCAGCCCAAGTTTTTCAACTATTTAACGATCATCTTCTAAAAAACTATAAAAGCCTTCAAAATGGTAACAATTAGAGTGGCAAAGCCTCAGGATTTAATGAATATGCAGCACTGCAACTTGCTCTGCTTGCCAGAGAATTATCAAATGAAATATTATTTCTATCACGGTCTTTCATGGCCGCAACTCAGCTTTGTTGCTGTGGATGCTAAGAAAAAAATCGTGGGCTATGTGTTGGCGAAAATGGAAGAAGAATCTGAGGAAGTACCTCATGGTCATATTACATCTCTCGCAGTACAAAGGTCGCATCGGTAAGTCAGTTCAGTGTATAAAAAAGAATTAGTTCATTCCTACCAGCTATTTTTAATGTTGGGGAAATTAATGCATAGGCGACTAGGAATAGCACAGAAGCTGATGGACCAAGCGTCTCGAGCCATGATTGAATGCTTCAACGCCAAGTACGTCTCCCTTCATGTACGAAAAAGTAATCGAGCCGCGCTGAACTTGTACATGAACGCCCTGAGGTTCAATGTCAACGAGATTGAGCCCAAGTACTACGCTGATGGAGAAGATGCTTATGCCATGAGAAGGGATTTGGTCAAATTTTCTATAGATCATGATATTCTACCAGCCTTTGGCCCTTCATTTTATGATCACAGAGGAATAAAATGTAAGGAAGAGGGAGAGCATCATCATCACAATCACGATTAGGTTACGAATGAGGAGTAGAAGAACTCTTAATCATAATAATAATCATGTTATGTTTATACTCACGTAACATACTGATAATTGATAAAATAGCGTAATTAACCTTGACTTTATTGTAAATGTTTACCTACCATTAAGACCGGTGTTTTGGTAATCTTAAATTTAGCTACCGGAAGTATGAATTCCTAATGATGTATATAAAATAAATTCCGTTTATGATTTTCAAAATTTAACAAACTTGGATACCATTTACTTTCACCATTGATATTTTTGCAGATAATTTGAATGATTAAGTTTTTAGAGAAGGTTCTATCTATTTGTTACTTGAACATGTGTTTTATGATGACGAGTAAAAAATTCAAATAAAACCATTTTAAGGGTACTGAAAAAGAAGATAATGACGAGTACAAATTGGAATTAAGCATCATCGCCCATATCCGAGTCGGAATCTTCCTCCAAAGATGCTTTAGCATATGCTTCAGCTTCCTTGAAGACGTCATCAGGCACTTTTTCATGAAGCCCTTTTGTGTGTTCTCCAACCCAGCTGAGCTCCAATTCGAAGTTTTTGTCCTTGACTTCGTCATGTACCACATAAATTCTGAATCCAAAAATCAATATGAGACAAATATAAGAGATTGAAGAAAGAGAAACTTAACAATTGTATGTACACAATATTAACTTTACATTTTTGCAGCCTCCTTGATCAACTCTCGACAAGTCATTTCGGTAGGTTTAATTTTTTCCATTTCTGTTTTGGCTGCCTGTTTAGCCTTTCCCAAAGCACATGCAAAGTATCCCTAAAATTCAGATAAAAGAGGATCAATTGTTATGTTGGACTGGACACTGGACTGTAGAAACACAAAACTAATTTGTGTACGTTAGTTAAGGTTATCTGCAGCCCTTACATGGTAAACTCCAGAGGGATCAATCATGTACATGGATGGAACACCTTCGTCATACGTTCCAAGAATGACTCCACAACCGAAAGGACGAACAGCGCTATAAAGTGTGTACGCATGCATGTACATCGCAACTCGATCTGTAACATGCTGTAACAAAAATAGAACAGTCCAAATATGTAATCTCATCTTAAAACTAAATATCCAAATAATTTCTACTAAAACTAAGCAAAGTACCTTAATGGGTACATTAACTCCATATTCCGAACGATAGTTAGCCGCTTCGTTCCTTGCAGTCTCCACAATTTGACGAGCATCAGCTAGAAGTCCACCAATCCCCATTCCAATATGCTTATCAATACTGAACAAACGCCTATTTGCTCCAGGCTCATAGAGTTTGGATGTCACCAACTTTTCAACAGCAAATACTACTCCGTCCGTTCCTCGGAGGCCAACTGTAGTTCTGTAATACAACATAGATGTTACAACACATAGATTAATATTAAACACCACCCATGTTAGATATACAGACGTTCATTAAATATTTAACACATTTCTTAACACTTGAGCAAAAAAATATATACAAAATAGAAAATAGAAACAGCAAACTGCTGGAGTTATTATGTTGTATGTATTAGAAAAGTTCCGTGACCTACCCGCTGTTTTCAATAGCTTTTTGAGCATATTCAACTTGGAAAACTCGACCATCAGGAGAAAATTGTGAAGCCGAGAGATCGTACTAGAAAAAAAACATAAGCCATTATTATAATTTTCCTTTTTAAAATTCGGAATTACTTAAAATTCTGATGTCCTTTAAAACTTGTGAAAAAATTGTAATATCATAAAATAAAATACACTGATTACTCACCCCAGTGCCAATAGAACTCATTTTCGCTAGCTTCTACGGAAGAGAAAACAATTTAATTTTTGAAAAATTAAAACGAGCTTTTCAAAAGTTGATGTTTTTCTCAAAAAACTTGAAACGATGCTGGAAAATTTGAGCGAAAATCCGGTGAAATCTAGAGGTGACTTTTGTGACTTGACAAAATTCAAATTTCCCGCTGATTCAAATTTCCCCCCTCAACCGGCAATTTGTGGCCCGAAATTTAAATCTACATCAAGCCATTTATTTCATTTCGTCCGAGTCTTGAGGTTGATTGTTGACTAATAAATTATTATTATTTTAACTGCTGAATTAATTTTAATCAAGAAAGAGTTTTTCATAATACTGCTCGAAAATGGTCAAGTTTACGACTGCCACAACAAAGACAAGAGATAAAAGTCGAGCCTTTGTTCCTTCTGTCGAAGCTATCAACGCAGATAAGATCACTCAGGTCGGTTTCGATTTTTAAATGTTTTTAATAATATTGACATTATTGATAAATCAATTGTTAACTTAATCAGTTAAATTGTAAATAGATCGTGATAATTTAATTGCATAAGAATTACTGATCATGGCAGCTTGGAAACCTCTCTATATTTTTTGTTGTTTTTTAATAGCATTTGCTGTTTTAACTTTATCGGTAGCTTATTGATTGAATTTGTGTAAGGGTGGTAATTTGTGTGTATTAAAGTATTAATTGTTCTTTCTGTATTTTTATTCTCACCAGCTCTCCCACAAGTATTGGGCAGCGTATAACAAGGAAGAACACAAGCCATTTGACCAGTCAGTTGTAGATGACCTTTACACAAATGACATTGTGCAGTCGAGGTAAGTTATTCATTTTTGATCTGATCTTATTTTGTCTTTAGATTATAATGTTAAAGTTGTAGTTAATAATCAAGGCAGCATTTATAAAAATTATATCCATATGAACAATATGTTATACAGTTTCCATACAAGAAGAATCGCACTTCTAGAAATCAGTCAGTACCTGGAAAACTACCTATGGCCGAACTTTCACCCTGAGAACTCTTCTTTCTCTCATGTAATTTCCATGGTCTGTATGGTAAATGAAAAACACAGAGAAGGTGTCCCTGTTTGGAAGGTAATTCAATTAGACTTTAAATTTCTGAGATTGTACTAAATATAATTTTATTGTCATTTATCGAGATTTATTTATTACAATTAAACAATAATAATGTTTTATACCTAGGCCTTTGAGAGTGACCCAGAAAAGTTTGGAAAGTTCTTTTTCCGAGTTCTTGCTGGACTATTAGATGAAGGGATAAGTTTGAAAGAGGGATGTTCTTTATTATTATTTCTTGAGTGTTCATTCGCCTCACTGGAAATAGACTTGGTAAGGAAACAAGTTCAAACCTTGGTTTCTCTACATGTTTGGCATTGCTTGTCCGAGGTAAGTGGAATTAGAATTTCTGAATTATTGAAAATAAAAGTTGGACAGTGTTGCTAAAACTATTTTAAACATTGCTAGGGTCGACGAGAAGATGAGTTCCGCCGGTTTCCGAAATGGAGAAAGTACTGGAAGGCAATGTTGAAGCGTGATGAAAAAGAAAGTGACGAAAAAAAGAAACAAAATGAGTTTGCTCGAACTTTTCTCAAGAACTTGATCTCTGGTTTCTTGGAATTGCTGGAACAGCAAGATTATTTGCAATCAGAGCTAGAACGGGACTTTCTTCTATATTCTGAAAGGTTCATGGAGCTAATGATTGATTTGCAAGCCCTCCTTCCGACTAGGAGGTATTTGAATGTCCTAATTGACGATCTTCATTTGATTGTAAAATCTCAAATGAGCCCTGTCCTTGAACATGGAGATGGCCACTTGTTTTCTCAGGTAATAATTTACTATTAAAGTAGACTTATTATTTGAAATTGTTTGTAGGAATATTTGAAGACAAAATTATTGATTTATGTGTATGTTTGATTCAAAAAGCTTTTGGATCGTCTGAAGTTTTATGCCAACTTTGAAATATGTAATGAAACTGGAGACCCCATGACAGAAATCGAAGTTATGAATGAGCATTATAAAAAAACGACATCTTTGCAGGTATTTAAAATTTTGTTCAAGTATTGTTGGGTGATTGTATTTTATTTAACTTACCCAATTTTGAATACAGGAAATTGTGTTTCAAAAGTTTCCTGACCTTAGGCAGTTTGCTTTGAGCAATGTCAACAGTGTTGATACGAAAGCAAGTATTCTTAAAAACTTCAAATCTTTAAGGTATGGAAATCCGTTATTTCTATTCCAATTTTTAACTAAACCTTAGCATAGTGAAAGTAGTAACAGGTTTTATTGTTTATAAAGTTCGGATCAGTTGAAAGAGTTGGCTGTATCTCTGCATTTGATGGATAATACAAACGATAATTCAGTAAGCAATCAGTTCCTGTTAGAAGCGTTAGTGTTTAGATACGAAAGAAGAATTTCTCAAATTAAACGATTGAATGCTATGGCCTTGTACCCTACCGAAGAAATGATATGGGACGAAAATATTGTGCCATCCGATTACCATAGCGCATCTGGGCAAGTTTTAGCTCTACCAAAGCTGAATCTACAGTTTCTTACTTTGCACGATTACTTGCTGAGGAATTTCGAGCTATTTCGTTTGGAATCAACATGTATTTAACCGTTAAAATTTTCTATTCAGTTATTTTAATTCAAAAGTGTCAGCTGATTCTAGTTTTGTTGTGATTTCGAAACAGATCAAATTCGGCAAGATATTGAAGATGCAGTGTTTCGATTAAAACCTTGGAAAGCAGAAGACGGTTCTACCTTGTTTAATGGATGGGCTAGAATGGCACAACCAGTTGTTCGTTTTGTGGTTGTCCAAGTTGCGAAGCCTAATCTTGGAGAAAATAAACCCTCCAGAGTAAGAGCTGACGTGACCATAACACTCAATGTGAAAACCGGAATTAAAGGTGAATGGGAGTCCTTGAGAAAACACGATGCTTGCTTCTTGGCAACGGTGAAGCCGCCAAATACTGATCGTAAGTAATTCGATTTGTTAATTTGTTGTAGTTTGTTAAGTATTTTATATATTTGATGTATTATCATTAATCTATTGTTGTTTTCATCTTACAGTTATGAAATATGACCTTAAAGGTGATTTTATATCTCAAGTTGGTCTTGCATACGTTCGGGGCTGTGAAATTGAAGGCATGTTAGATGCCAATGGAAGAGTAATAGAAGAAGGTCCTGAGCCCCGTCCTCATCTTGCTGGAGACACAAGAACTTTCCGAGTCGTTTTGGATCCCAATCAGTACCAGATTGACTTGGACAATATTGCATCTGGGAAAGAAGTAAATGTCGACTCTGAATGTTTTTGGGAAAGATTATGTAACTGGTTTTAAGTGTTTGAACTAGCCTTGTTTTTAAAAATAGGACGTTTACGAAACCTTCAGTATCTTCATGAGAAGAAAACCGAAAGAAAATAATTTCAAAGCTGTTTTAGAAACTATTCGGGACCTTATGAATATAAACTGCGTTGTACCGGATTGGTTGCACGATGTTATTCTTGGATACGGAGATCCTGGGTCCGCTCATTATTCCAAGTATGTTGATTTATCATACAAACATAACAATTATAGTTACCTACTTCGTTAGTTTGAATTAAGAAGTAAATGAAAGTTTTCGTTTTGAAATTTTAGAATGCCAAATGAGCTACCCGTATTGGATTTTAACGACACATTTTTGGACATTGATCATGTAAAGCATAGCTTCCCTGAATATGAGTCCGAAATTACAGAGAATACAACTGAACCAGGTTGTATTGACAGACCGTACAGGTAAATTATGTGATTCCGAATCATCTTACTTATGTATCGATCCCGAATGGTCAGCATCAATACCTATGTTAAAGAGGAATTATGTTTTATACGGTTTACTGGTTAGAATGTTTTCACCTTCCACAAAAAAATTCCTATAAAACAAATGAGGATATTTAGTATAAATATGACTACCAGTAGATAAACACTAATTTCATATCCGTCGTTAACTATTTAAGTTGTGAATAATATTAAGTACTAATTGTTCTAAATGTTTGAATTTCATAGGGTCACTTTCAACGATGTCCTACAGAAGCGTGATGGTGTTGAGGAAGATAAATTAAAAAAGAGCATGAAGATTGAGCCATATATTTTAGCAAGCAGAGGTCCGTATCCTACTAATCAGCCGAACCTGTAAGACATAATTTTTATTTTTTATCAAGTCATCGGCAGATCCAAATCATATAACATCGGGGTTACTAATGCTCTTGAATACTTAGAAATAAAATTCGCTTTACGGCGACACAAGTTGAAGCCATTCGAAGTGGAATGCAACCAGGATTGACTTTAGTAGTGGGACCCCCGTAAGCAAATTCTAAATTAAACAAATGTTGATCTTTGACGATAAGATTTATTTATTAATTATAATTTGAAATGTTTAGTGGAACTGGAAAAACAGATGTAGCTACTCAGATCATAGCAAATATTTACCACAATTTTCCCGATCAACGAACTCTAATTGTGACACATTCCAATCAAGCTTTGAATCAATTGTTTGAAAAAATCATTGCGCTCGACGTAGACGAAAGGCATCTTCTTCGTTTAGGTCACGGTGAAGAAGAACTTGAAACTGAAAAGGATTTTAGTCGCTATGGTCGAGTGAATTATGTCTTGGCAAAGCGACTGGATCTACTTAATGAAGTGGAGAAGCTTCAGAAATCCCTTAACGTTCCTGGAGATGTAGCATACACATGTGAGACAAGTGGATTCTTCTTCGTTCATCATGTGTTGGCCAATTGGGAAGCTTTCCTAATGAAAGTTAAGCCAAGTTCTGGAAAGGTACGTATTATAAAAGTTCTTTGACGGTTAGTTTGTTGTTGGGAAAAATTAATGCATTTACTCTTTGAAATTTCAGGAAGTCGAAATCGAGACAATCGAGGCTGCTTTCCCATTTCATCAGTTTTACTCTGATGCTCCACAACCTTTGTTTAAGAAGAAAAGTTATGAGGATGATATGGAAATTGCAGAGGGATGTTTTAGGTACATTAAAAGAATATTTGAGCAGCTAGAAGAGTTCCGAGCCTTTGAACTTCTCCGTACTGGATTAGATAGGTCACGGTACCTTCTGGTCAAAGAAGCTAAAATCATTGCTATGACATGTACTCACGCCGCGTTAAAACGCAGAGAATTAGTTGATCTCAGTAAGAATTTCTTCTTAAATTCGTTTAATTTTCTTATCCAGCAGATGGTGTTGGAATTTTATTGAAAATTTTGTAAATAGTTTTCCAGTATGATAATATCCTGATGGAGGAGGCTGCACAGATATTAGAAATAGAGACATTTATTCCTTTGCTTTTGCAAAATCCGGAGCAAGGAAGGACGAGATTAAAGAGATGGGTGATGATCGGAGACCATCATCAACTTCCTCCGGTTATAAAGAACATGGCATTCCAAAAATATGGCAACATGGAACAGTCGCTCTTCTCTCGTTTCGTACGTCTTGGTGTCCCAACGGTAGAGCTTGATGCACAGGGTCGTGCTCGTCCAAGGTATTAACATTGCGAGCTTACACTTTTACGTTTATGTGATCTAATATTCTATAAGTAAATAATCATTCATTGAATTTTTGATGAAATAGTATTGCAAATCTTTATCAATGGCGATACAAGAAGCTCGGAAATTTGCCGCATGTACAGACACAGTTAGAGTACAAACAAGCAAATCCTGGATTTACATTTGACTATCAACTGATTAATGTCGTAGATTACAATGGCGTTGGTGAATCAGAACCTAGTCCTTACTTTTTTCAGGTATGTAGAAGCAATTACTTTTATACGTATGTACATATAGATAGAGTTAGGAAATACGTATGAAAATTCATGTGAATGTTAATAATGTTAATATGATTTATATTAATTACTATATTGAATATTGTTTTCAGAATCTGGCTGAGGCAGAATACATAGTAGCAACCTTTATGTACATGAGACTTTTGGGTTACCCGGCCGAGAAAATTACCGTCCTGACGACGTATAATGGGCAGAAAGCACTAATTAAAGATGTAATTAATACACGATGTGCCAAAAACCCTCGGATCGGCGAGCCACATAAGGTATTTTTACCTTCAAACTTCAAAACTTTATTTATATGATGGCACAATGGGATCAACAACATTAATAATTAAACGTAATATTATTTTATCAGGACTAAACTATGAATTTTACTAATTTCAGATATCTACAGTGGATAAGTATCAAGGGCAGCAAAATGATTACATTTTATTATCCCTTGTGAGGACAAAAACTGTGGGTCATTTAAGAGATGTCAGACGATTAATCGTGGCAATGTCTCGAGCCCGTCTAGGATTGTATGTCTTTGCAAGGACTTCTATGTTTGCGAACTGCTTTGAATTGACTCCAGCTTTCAACATTGTAAGAAATATTTTATTATATTGAAACATCGGTAAAGATCAATCGAAATAACATGTAATAAGTGAAAGATTTGTTTTCAAAGTTGACCCAAAGGCCAACACAACTTCAGATTCATCCCACAGAGACCTATCTCTCAAAGCGACTGACAGATGAGAAACATTCCGAAGAGCCAGTTGTAATTAAGGATATGCCAGAGATGGCTAAGTTAGTTTATGAGATGTACATGAAGGAGATGGAGATATTGCGAGTAGAGGAAGCTTCTAAAATAAAGGTTAGCGATTGGCGAATACTGAATACTAATATACAACTACAAATAATAATGACGTGTGGTTCAATCTAAATATAATGGCCTTGATCGAATTGATAGAAACCGGTGGATGTGAAATCCATAATAATCCAAGAAACTAAAAAGGATGGACCAACACCTATTCAATTTGAAGAAGCAGAAGGTATGGATATGGAGGTGTCAGCGGATTCTAGCTCGACCGAAGTAATAAATTCCTTGACCGTGAACACTTCTCAGACACCTGAAGGGCAAGAAATGGAAGTTGATTCAACCAGTGGATCAGCAGTCGGTGATCAAGAAATGACGTAAAGTTTATTGTAAACAAGTCCGACCAGCCAAGAATATAAGTTTTCACTTATTTGAGGTTTTACTTTTAAAGACTTTTTGGTAAATATATATTAATTTTAAGAATAAAAAATCCCCAGCATTCTTCAATTCTTAAACAACGTTTCAAAACTTTCAAAGCAAGTTCACACTGTTCACAGTGAAACAATTAAGCAAAGTTTCACATTTGAAGAAGCATTCGAAAAAACCAGCATTGAATTGGAATAGACAAGGTACATCGTTCATAAGTCGTAATGAAATCATAAAAAATTGATGATTTCATGATAAAATGTTACTATTGTAAATGTATACCTATTCTAATTCCAAATCCTAAACAACTTTAAACAAGCTCGGAAATATTTGCTCCATTACGTTTTGTTCCCGGAAATTGTTTTGGAGACTTCTCACCGAAATCTACCGGAAGTAAAACAAGTTTCGAAAGTTAAATTGATATCACGAATATGAAAGTACTTAAGATTAGTAACATGTAATCCAAAACGGAAGTCTTTTTTTGCTGTGATGTTTTGTTCCTAAATTCTGGGATTTATTGGCGGTAAGGAAAACATTTGAACCTTCATTTTCTGACAGTCTGTAACTGTATCCTGTATCATGTATGACACATTCAAAATCTAACTTCATAGACTGAATATTTCCTATTTTCGTGAGGATTCGCTAATTTCGGATTGAAAATGATTAGCTGTTGGATAAATATTGTTTTTGTATCCGTTTAAAAATAGCTCTGGAGTATTCTTATGTTAAGAGATTAATTTAAAGGTATAAATAATTAATTTATGATTCCCCAAATCGACATCAATGATTGTTATTGTTATTGACTCTCATGGTTATCTGATGATATTCTAAAGTAAAACTTTCTCTCTTAGTTTGACAAGGCTTGTATCGAAGATGTATTGGGAATGGACGACGCTTGCTGGATCAGGCTCTGGAAGTGAGAAAGCATCAGAACGTGCATCCGTCCTCGAAAAATTACCCACCGAAGCTGCGAAGGACTGTGTTGTCCCTGTTGTTCGACATATAGTCTCAACGCTGGGGATTTCTCAGCCCCCTTTAGCCAGTACATTTAACACAGACAACGAAGTCGATTGGTGCTTGCAGGTATTTTATTATTACCCTTGTCTAGCCCGTTGCTCATAAATTTGAGATTGAGATCTGATACGGATTTAGAAATATAAGTTTTTTCAGAACTGTTTACAGTTGCAGTGTACCTCGTATGACTCGTACCTGTAATGCAGGATGAACGTGCTATGAAGTTGATTTTCGCTTCGAACTTATTTTGATGTGTTTTTTATAGGTTATATGCTATGGCCTTAGCCTGCCATTTTCAGAGCATGAGATTATCAAGGACTGCGTCAGTATTTATTGCGAGTGGTTATCTTGCTTAGCTCCCATACCAAAGATTTCAGTCCCAAAACCTGTGATTGAACGGCCGGATTTCTACGCGAGGAAAATTATCAATCAGTTGTACCATTTGTTCACTCCAAGGAAAGGGGAAGGTAATAATATTGATAAATTGACAATCGTTTGTTTACAGGGTCGGGTTAAATTAGCAAGTCGAAATTCTCATTCGCCATAGACTAGTCATGTAATATTTTCAAGTAGTTGAAGAACCTTAACGAATGCTTAAACTATTAAAATTTCAAGTCTGGCCTTTCCTGTATCGGGTGGATCTGGGTAAATGATTTATTATTGACACAATAAGTTGTGTATTCTGTTTTTTTAGTTGAACTCATAATTACAAATTCGTCTAGGGTGAATTTTTTTCACTATTTGTCCGTATATCGATCAAAAATGCAGTCATTAACTTAAGGGTGTGATGACTATTTTTTTAGCACAAGACACTATCAACCGCCAAGCTGTTTTATGTCACAGAGTTCTCCGTACCTTACAAAACGCGATAAAAAGTTCCGAAATATTGAACTCGGAGACCTGGGAATGCATTTTGTTATTTCTAATTGCTATAAACGACGCTCTATTGTCACCCCCATCGATCAAGGATGATATTGGAGATCAGCTTTGTGAGAGGACATTAAGTGTTCTGTTTGAAGCATGGCTATTTTCCTGTGGAAACAGTGGGAAATCATTTTATCCATCTCCTCCGTTATGGAAAACCCTAAATGTAAGAATATCCAAGCTTATGCTATAATCCAATTCCTAATGAAAGCATATTTCTAAAGTTTTTTTTTTTTGCCATTCAGGAATCTTGCCAGGCTTGGAGGCATCGAGCCAATTTGTTTGATCAGTGGAATCGTATCAATCTTCTTCTCACTGGGCGTGCCCTCAATATCATGTATGGTCCGGACTATGTGAAATTGGGTGAGAAAAAGTTGATATATTGAACATATAGAGAGAAGATGTAATCGTTTGAAGAAGTGAGAAAGAAGCCTTCGAGTAACGAGATTTATTTATATGTCGTAGGGGAGGACGACGGAAATCTTGTTCCTTCTACGATGACAGATGATTGCATTGTGCAAACATGGTTTCGATTCCTGCACATATTGGGTAATCCTGTGGAACTTACTCAGCCCACCATCATCAGCCAAACTCAGAATTTTTTGCAGGTTTGCAGACACAACTTTAAGTCTTGACAGCAGAGCTTATAGTTTGACTCTAAATGTTATTTACAATTTTACGGTTTGTTAGTTTGCAATAGCTAGTGAAGCAGTGATTGACCCGTGTCAGCACCCATGTCTCTCCATTTTACCCTCAATATTTCACCAATCGATGAAAGGGATTGCTGCTCTAGTAGATGCGTTTTTGGGTATGCTAAATTAAATCAATTTGACAGAAAGTGTTGTGCTCAGAGGATTACTTTTAAATATGTACTTCTAAAAGTATTTTTATGTACTTGAGAATCAAATTATCTTTGTATTGAATTGATATTGCCTGGAAATTGCTTCTTCTGGATTCAGCCGGAAGGAAATGGCTGGTGGGAAGTATTTTGTATATTGTATTTGGTGAATGGGTTTAGGAATCCCTCCTAAGGAGAAGTTGGGAAGTGCTCCTGAAAATGAATCCCATGCAACGAACCAGAGTCCAATACCGCCTGTGAGAAGGCATGCCAAAAGCTTTAGTGTTGCTACCTCTTCCTCTACCACTTCAAATGTTCATAAGGGTACTTTCCACGAGTCTCGTATTTGCACTTAAATGTCTCGTATTGGTTTCACCACCATTGTTAAGTAGATTGTCTAATGAAATTAATTGAAACGCTTTCATTAGTTGGACTTCTGTTTGATGAAGTGCTGGCTTAAAAATGTGTTAGACATTTTTTCATGCTAATCGTTTACCACTTTTTAAATAAGTTGTGTAGCAGTAAAGTTGAAATATTTAACATAGGTATTCACCGGCTTCTAAGTTTTTTTCTGACAGTCCTACACCTTCCAGCTTATTTGTTGCTTATACTGTGCGTTCGATAATTTTGAAGCCTAATGACATTTTTTCAGCTCCGTTATGTTTTCTCCTTTGCAAATTTGAATCTTCATGCGAACCCGTGCAATAACAAAAAATCCGGTTCAACAAAGGGGAAATAAATCGCCAAGTTCACGCGACTATTGTTATTACTTTTACTTAACATTATTCTACTGGTCTTTTGGAATAACCGCATCAATTCTTATCTATACGTTTTTTTGTTTTACTGTGTTTATTATATTACATCTTTCGTTTGTTAACCAAATAATTGTCTACTGTCATTAACATGATAGTTTGTGATCCAATATTTTCTAAAATATTCTGCTTGATCTCTTTATAATCGTTGAATTTTTGATAATGAAAATTGCAGGACTTCCCAGAACCTCTCTATTGGGTATGACGACGCCAGCCAGATCGAAAGATACTTCTTCCATTCCTTCGTCCCATTCTAGTATGCAGAGTATTGCGTCTGCTTCAGGAACTTCTGCATCTTTAAACTATGGAGACGGAACCGCAAAACCTGTATTGGGTTCTGCCAGGCCTAAAGTTAATAGTATTCTCCATCTGTTTGGACCATGGCTATTTGAAGCAGCGCTCATATCTTGTGATGCTCCCAGAAAAGGTCAGTTATGAATTTCGTAACAATTAAACCCAATTAATACAGCAAGAGTACATCAAAGACAATATGTAAACACGCATCTATAGGTAGTAAAGTTCGTTTTGACTATTGATTTTTGACTATTGATTTTATGATGATGTTACAACAAGTAAGAAAGAAATCAATCAAATCTAAGCTTGTACACCTTGTACACTGACTATAATTTATTACGTTTCCTCTATCTTCTGTTGGTAGTGTAGCCTCTCAATTTGGAAAGGATAAATGATTCCTGGCCCACCATGCGTGTAACTAGGTCGAAAAATAAGGTAAAAAGGAAATTCCTTGAACTAGTGAAAGCTTGAGCTGAAATTTAGAGCCGTAGGAGAATGTCAATGATGAGCTAAAAGGCCATGTCCAAAGTTCTCTAGTATTCACCGAACGCTACGGGAATTGGATGAAGTAGGGAATTGTTGAAAGGGAGAAAGTGTTCTGTGTGAAGGGAAAGTAAAATGAAGTAATGTTTCTTGTGTAAACAGATGGGGAAGTGCGGAGAGCTTCAAGAGGATCAGCGGTGCCGGCTGCTTTACCGGAGTCAATCGATATACCACATGCTATCACTATTGACAAGTATTATCAAGGCAGGGCTGAAGCTTTGGCAATTTTGTGTCGGATTTTCTGCTCGAAAAAAACTGGGGAGGAAATCTTGCCATCTTACTTAGCTCGCTTTTATATTGCAGTTTACAAGGGACTCAAAGTATGTATACTTTTGGACTTAGCTTCGGAATATTGCGTACCAACACCAGCGTCGAACTCCAGAACAGTTTTTTAGGAGAATATGAACATGAAGTACCTTTACTTATAATACCTACAAGATCTTCATTCATCCTCAGAAGTGCGTAGATTGTAGAAAGCAGGAAAAGAAACGGCCTTTAGTACTTATATATGTACGTATCACACTATCATCATCGTAGGTCATCTGAAAGGTACAATACACACAGCCCAGGGCTCGCTTTCCCATTAGAATTTATGAGAAGCCATATTTGAGCTCTGAATTGGTACTTGAAGGCCCTGGATTGAATGTAATATGTAATGCATATTGAAATTTCTATGAAACCATTGGCACCGACTTTCCTAAAAGCTGATGGAAGGTTTAGATTTTTGAAGACGGCATTTCAAGTGCCTGTTTGAAGTATCAGGGTAAGCATGGAGAGAGTATTTTCAAAAGGAGAAAATGGAGAAAGCTCTCTCTTCTTTTTCTCCTGCTATCACTATCAGTGGCAGGGTAGAAATGAAGCTTTTCCGAGATTTTTGGCAGAGTGTCATTGTAAGATACCTGCTGGAGTAATGTCAGGCCTTTCAATGCCGAGAGAGAATGAATAGTGAAGGGAAATTTTTTGTAAACAAGATCTGGATTTGAAATGCTGAGTAAAAAAATATGATAAGAGAATCTGGGTTAAGGGAAGTACGTGTGGTACTCTAGGCAGAGCGTAGTGGACTCCTTCGGTTCTTCAGATAGGATAGTAGAAGGGTCCGGATGGGAACTATTGAAGAATAGGACTAAAAACTCAATAATAATGAAAGGGGGCTTTTAGTTATCTCTATCCACTGTCAAAGTATCTGAGGATACATATCTTAGTCGAGTATAATGTGTATATGTGGTAGATATGTACTAGAGGAGGAAAGTAGATTTCAAAATCCTTTTGTAGAGGCGATTTCTACGCTTTTAAGCTCGAGAGATGTACTGTTGGATTCTATTTGTATTTGTCCCGTGTTTGGGAGATTGTATTGTGCACTGAATGAGTGAGTGAGAAGAGTGTCTGACTGGAATCTTTTCAGGAGACGCGTCAGGAGGTGATAATTCCGATTCTTTTCAATTCGTCGAACCTATTGAGGGTAGATTTGGACGGAGTATCGGTCCTCGTTCCTCCTATTCTAAAATCCCTTGAAGCTGTTCTACCCAGTAAAGATGCCCTGAGGAATGATCGGAAACAAGCAATTCAATTATTGCTCTCCTTATTGGCCCTTCCACTCCATTTCTTGGTATGCTTTAGATTAAAAGCGTTTCTTGATATATGTATATGCTTCTATGATGCCATACTATGCCATTGTACTTCATATGGGCTGCTTTGGCTAGATGACCTTATTGTCCACTTGATTTTGAAACTTCATTCCACTCTTGTGGAGATGAGTTAATTTCGTTTAGAACGATTTCTGTTGTTAACAAGAATCAGTATAGTCTGATTTGTAGTATGTTATGTAAGGAATGAACTGATGAACTTCATCCAACGCTGGCGAAGTTAATTTGGAAAATTGAATTACTTTTCTGGTCCTCGATTCCTCGTACTGTCCATCTAAATTTTGCTTAATAGGCTCTGAGGGCATTCTCAATGACGGAAATCTGATGTTGTTAATTTACAGAATGTTCCCATAAAAGAGGTCTTTGATAAGAGTGCCCATGCTACGACGTTTATGCAACTTAAGCCTCGCCTTGCAAACTTGCTTATTAATGCCCTTCAAGTGGAAACGGATTCATTAAATATACAGATGCTCCTTGGTAAGCGTGCAAGATTTTGAGTGTATGTTTGAATGATATGGATGGACGTTTTTCGAAGACAGCAGGATAAGTATTTATGGTTTAATTTTCTAATTGGATTTACTAGGGGGACTTTTGATGTCTGTAAATGATATTTCGGCTTTTGAAGAGGTTGATAAAGCTACTGGTAATTTTGGTGCTGAATCTCCAACGAATTTGCTGTCTTCAGGTTTGAATATGATTGAATTGCAACTTCCTCATCACATTCATCACTTTCCTTTGCGGTTTTGTTTTTAGAATTGTTATGTTATTTTATTTTATAATTTTTGCACAGAAAATACAAGTATGAGAAGTTTTAGCGACTACAGTAACAGCTTTGATGAGCATACATTGGGTTTGGCGGAGTCTGGAGATGCTCAAATGGGTATTAATTTTTAAGCTGATTTGAACTAAGTTGGTTAATTATTTTTCAAAATGCTTCTGCACATATGGCTTGTTCATCAGTCACCCGAAGCAGTGGTGGTAGACTGGTAGAGCTGAAGAACCCTTCAAAGTATAAAGTGAAATGTAGTATGAAAATGCTTGAATTGCAGATTCAGCCCACGCTCTGTTTGTTCGGGCAACGTATCTCGTTTGCCATCGGTTGATATCAACTTGGAAGATTGATCTGCCCGTTTCCCTTGCGGCTCTAGAACTTCTTAATGGATTGGCTCGAATCAAGGTTCAGGATCAAGGTATGTACCTATGATGTATAGGGGAAAGAAAACTTTTCTCTTGTGTTTTTGCTTAGCTTGCAACAATATCAGGATAGAAAGAGGAAAGAGTGAATGAGAGGATGGATTTTGCCAATTCGGAACTAATTGGTTGACTGCCTACCATGTAATTAATCATTAGTTTGTGTAGCAAGGAAATAATTAATGATTTTTTCTATGGAGTCATCTGTTTTCGCTTGAATATTTCCATTATTCCTCTCCGTGCGTCGACATCTGTCAAGCTCTAATTAAGAAGACAAGAGGAGTCTTCTCCTTATTGAGAAATACTTATGTTTCTCTCGGATTGGACGAAAACTAAACTTACTGTCTCTCCTCTCTTTACACACAATAGAGAGTAGTAAGTAGTAGGGGAGTAAGAGTAACCAAGAAAGCCAGTTAGTTTGTTCCTAATTTAAACTTTGACTTAATGAATAAGTAATAAATGCAAAGCAAACGAGAATGGGGGGAAGGAACAGAGCTTTAGGGAATGTTCAGAGCAAGAGCTTTATCAAAAAGTTGATTGTGAGATTGGGGACAAGGATTTCCAAGTGCTTTTATGATTTCCTTTCTGTTTCTCGGCCTCCTCCTCATCATCGCCATTGAGATCGGTTGACTGCATCAACGTGTAGCAGTAGTACTTACCTATTTATATTTCTGTGAGGGGAAAACGTGCCGAAGTAAACAAATGCTATAATTTATAAACTCAGCAGTGGCTTTGCATGGCTTTATGAAGACAAAGAGGACCAGTCTCACTCTTGAGAAGCTCATGTAGGACATATTCCGGGTTCCCTTCATTCTTGGCTCAAGAGAACTAGTTCTATGAGGAAAATAAGCCAGGGATGCATTTTGAGACCGAGAAAGCATTTATAATGTATTGCGAGGAATGACACAATGCTAGTGTAGCAAGCACTTATTTTATTTGGCTGGTTTGTCTTTGGCAATAGATCCGTTGGAGTGTCGACGAGCTGTGAAGTGGATCTGCGATTTCATAATTCATCAGTGCTCACGACCACCTCCGGCCCATTCGAAAGATCTTCACTCAAGTATTGTAGCAGCGTTCCAATGTGTCACCACATGGCTTACAGCTCATCCCTATCTGCTAGAGGAGAAAGAGTCCTTGTACACTGTTCTTGAGGTGGTAGAGTATGGAATTTCAGGAACAAAGTCACAAGTAAGTCACCTTTCTCAAACTTACCTATTTTGACTTACACGAAAAAAAACTTAGGAAAAGTGCTTCTCAAAAAGCTTCATTCCTTCCACAAAAACTAACTCCAAGCAGCTACTACAGGCCCGTTCGCTTGTATTAAATTTTGTTACTTTAGGCAAATCTTCAAACTCACTCACGGTAACTTATGCTGTCACCACAAATGACATTATATTGATTCGGTTGAAATTAAATTTCCCTTTGTTTAAATCTACGACCACTTCTGAATCTATTGGCATATATGTCCCAGTTAATTTTTATAATTTTCATTAAACTATTTTGGTCAGTATTTAAAAGATTAAATTGACATCGAATCAC
>JAQFYM010000187.1:0-102370 GCA_034694785.1 Agrenia bidenticulata | reverse complement strand
TATTAAAAAATCCAAATAGCACATTTACTCTTCAGGTCCTAGGCATCTTCAGGGGCTATTCAGTTTTGTCGAAAGGTGGCATCCACTTAGAAGCACGCTGTTTCTAAGTGGGTCGCATCCATTTTTTTAAAGCTTTTTTGAGTGGGTGGTATCCACTGTTTTTAGCTTTTCTAGGGGTTCGTGGTTCGTGGTTCGTGGTTCTAGGGGTTCGTGGTTCGTGGTTCGTGGTTCGTGGTTCGTGGTTCGTGGTTCGTGGTTCTAGGGGTTCGTGGTTCGTGGTTCGTGGTTCTTAAGACCTGTGCCTTACTCCAACCGCTATCTTGGCTTAGATTTATTTTTACTTAAAGAGGTAGAATATTATTTAAGTAGAGACGCAATGAATAACTTTCTCTGTTTTATAATTAAAAAAAATTGATGGGCAAAGGTCCTCTCTCACGTCCACATTCATACACAAATAAGCTTTTAGTTTTAACGCTTGGATTAGAGTTGCTTTCAAAAAAGTTAGCAGATCCGAGAATGCCAGCCAAGGGACATTTTTTCGTGTCCGGTCTTAAGCCTTAGTAGTCAAGGCTTTGATGTATGGCAGGTTTGAAAGTGAGACAACTAGTTGAGATTATTTAGGATGTACCTTTCAGGGGAAAAACCCTTGATATGATGGATCACTATTCGAAGAAAATACACAACCTCTTTGCCCTCTGTCCCTATCTATCTGTAAAATAAGTTTTATAGGCAGGTGGGTCACAGGCTACAGTCTCTTCCCTTCACAAACCGTCTACTCGTACTAGAAAAATCTGTTCAAGCTGCAACCCGGTCTGCGTAAAAAAGAATCCGGTCCAGACACTGAGACAGCACCTTTTTTTGTGCCTAAGATCCCGTACATATTTGGAAAGGTAGATCGGTTCAAGGAAGGAGACGCACATAGTACGGACATGGGCTGTTACCACAGACACCGAAACTCCTATTTCATTTCAGTATCGATGGATCGAATGCACCAACCCGGGCAAGACCAGTCTCAATCCCATCTCAATGAAGAAAAGATGTTGAAAAATAGATAGGGGTCGATTGATTGTGTATACGAATGGATACCACAGGGTAAGATTGTGCTATTAACAGAGGATAAATAAATAGGCCAACAAGTTGCCAGTTGGGAGGATATGTCTGGAGTCTGTGGTCTGAGACATAAAATATGCATGACATCTCTGTTTAAAAACGGCAGGTGAAAGCTGGCTGTGGATTAATCTGGGAATGTAGGAGCCGCAGGAGAGCCAGAGGCTGGACGTCTTTGAAGAGCAAGTGGTTGGACCGAATCCAGCAGTCCATACTTGAATAGTGTAAGAGCTCATGATTTATTTGGACGGATAACTTTTAGCTTGAATCTCTTGAGTCAGAATATAGGAGATCAAATCCTCCACCCCGTTCGCTTTCTTGTCTAATTAAATTATCCTTTGAAAGGAGAAAGGGTTAAAAAAAAAGTCAAAAATCAATTAGACAATCCATTAAACTGACTCAGTTGCCCCTTTGAGCCAATTAATGCTAATTCATTCACTTAGCATCACTGAAGGCATATGACCCGATCCCTGTCTGGAGGGACTTTGACCCCCGGGCCCTTTTATAACTTGTAACTTACATCGGCCTATTATATTCGAGTATTTTCTCTGGCCTTTAGTTAATGGAAGTCTCTGGTGGTTTGTCGTAGTCAAGTCCCTCTGCGACGTTGTTAGTTGGGATAAGCAAGTTGTTGGAAAAGAGTCGGAGCGAGAGATATGAAACATGGAAAGTCTACCAAGGGGAATGCAAAAACTTTTGGATACATAATATCGAATTTATATACAATCTCAGCATCTCAAACATCTCCAGAAATAGTCTCAAACATGTGTTGATAGTGTGAAAGAAACAGATTCTGTGGAGAAAGTGTCAAGTTCCGTTACCACCTCGGGTTTCTTGTTTATTCTTTTTTTTCTTCCTCCCAACTTTATTTTCCCTTTGATAGAAGCTCAATAGTTTCATTCTTGAGTTGACGAAACATGGTGATATTTATAGACATTCCCCTCTAGCTTTCTATATCGGTCTTGAACAACAAGGGAAACTCTCTGAATGACTATAAGGGAAGCTTGTAGTTACTCTACAACTTTCCCCTGCTTTTGATTTTTTTATCAATGCTGATGACTTTGGTATACACGAGGACTAAACGCGAGTACCGATACTACGGTGCCAGGTTGGCTTCCTCGTCCTACTTTCCTACTGTGTAGCTAGTTGTACACACACAGTTGAAACCTTACTGCCATGACACAGGGGCGTATTGGCAATAATAATTTCTACTGACTAACTGACTGGAATAAATGGAGTCGTTTTTTAAAAAGGCAGTGTTTAAGTTTGACTGAGCACAGTGATGATGATGAGGATCATCATGAAGATGATGATGGTAATGACGCAATGAACTTTTTCTTGAAAACAAAACCTTCTTGCTTTCACGTATTAGTCTGTTTCTATTTACTCCAATCCTTATTTGCTAGACAAACAGAGTTTGAATTCCCTCTAGCCTATATGTGTGCTGTATTGACTTAAGCCCTTTAAGTCCTTGAGATCTTGATTAACAACCCATTTTTCCTTTGATTCCATCTACTCACACGGAGTTTAAAAAAATGCTTACTCAGCTACGACATGAAACGCGTGATTGATTCCGCAGATCCGGCACATTGTTATTTCAATGAACGAGCTCACTATCCTAGATTTAATTAACAGGTCGGATCCAAGGATCGGATTATATACCAGACCTTGAGTCTATCCTCTTGTGGATTTAGTCTCATCTGGCTCATCATCCCATAATCCAAGAGCAACAGCAAAGCAATCCCGCTAATGAATAAATAGTACAGGGTTCAAGTCTAAGAAAATAAAAAAAATCATCTTTCATCCTCCTGAGTCGTCATGGTCGGTTATTAGTTTGAAAGCCTTTGCCTCGTCTCCTATTCATAAAAATCTAAGAAGATCTAGTAGAATTATAAGTAATCAAAAGCAATCCGATCCATGTGTCCCTACATGTGAATGCTTTCCCAGTGCATACCTTTACAGAAGATCCACCTCTACCGCAGAAACATTCGGAAGCTGATCTAGAGAGAGAGGGGGAAGCCATGACAGTCAACCCAAAAAGAAGCCTTCTCTATTCCTAGTTGGCTTTATAAAACAAGACCAGACTTCCAGTTCCCAGACACGATGGGCTCATCTTCAATAGCACGTGCTATGGACATGAAAGTATATCAACCGTACGAATTCCAGAGGGTGGATAGTTGTATATTGGATGTTTAAGATTAATTGTCAAAGGAAAACAGCTTTGCAATTCTCTGAGCCACAACCGATCACATAAAAACCTATCCTGTAACCACAATCTAAAAACAAGCTACGGAGAATTAGAAAATTCCTGATCTTGCCGAATCCCATTTTTCCCCTTGGCATTGGCATGAGGATGATGATAATGCTTTACCCTCATCATCTGTTTTCAAATACAATTAATTTTGTTGACGACAGCATTGCAGTGCTTCTCCGTGGTTGTGAAAATCAGATAGTGTCGATTGGTAGTCAAAGAGCTGTGCTCAATTGATAAACAGACAAACAACAAAACTAGATTGGATTTGAAGGTCAGACTTAATAAGAAAAAAATTGGTGGATCAAAACAGTTAGCCTCCTTAAATTTTCTCTCTTACAGTGCTGGATAAAAAAAATTCCAGAGTGGATTGGAAGTGGGAAGATGAAATATACTAGCGAGTTTGTGCTACAATGATTTTTTTGGCTTCTGATTGTGACTGTATGAAACCCGTGAGTTTCCCTGATGGCTTTATGACTCTTTGTAAGTTACTATAAGCATTTAGTTGAAATATTTATTGAGCCTAGGGACTATTACCATTTGTCTTTTTGAATCGGGAATCCCTTAGAAGTAAATTAGAAGCTCGTACTAGTTGCATTTGTTTTTCAAGAGAGAAATGAAGATTTTTATTTGAACGATTTAGGTAAGGCTGAGAATGAGGTGGGTTGTAGGTTTGGAAGTAATTTGAAATGGTTGTGCGGGTTAGAATCAAAGGGATGAATAGTAATTCATAACTCTAACAAGGCTTTTATACACTCACTAAACCGTTGGTGCTTTTGTGACTTGAGTTTATCTTATTTGAATAATGAGTTGGGCTCAAGTCTCAAGTGCTTCTAAAGTGTCCTTTCTCCGTCCCTAATAATGTGGGTGGGGGAGTGAGTGACTGGGATTTTTATTCATTAACTCTTAAATTCTAAAAGGAGATGGGTGTAATTTTCGTCAGAATTTTCAGAGTATATTCAAAGTTTATGGTTAGCAAAAGAGGAGATAACTTAATGGAGTCACTTCAAGTTCAAAAGTTGCTACGAGCACAGAGAGTTGTGAAGATATTTCATTTCATTTCAATTTATAAAAGCAGAAGTCTGGAAAAAATTCTTAGTATTCGGGAATGAATTAAAGACTTTTTTTAAAGATTATTTATTTATTGTTGACACAGATAGTCACAAATCATCTCTTGATGATCAATAATGACATTTTAAATGCTCGAACCCCTGAAACTAAACTCGTTAAATGAACTCGCTGTTTTAAAAAATATCCGAAATGTTTCAATTTATCCTGAGATACTTTCTACTTGGATCTTAGCCATCACCTTGTACTTGAAAGCTTTCTTTAGGAGTCAAGTACTGAGGAAATCTGAGAAATCTCTCCCCTTGTCCCTAAAACAAACAAGGCTTGTATTTTGAATTCACGACCTCAATCCTTGAATAAGACTCATAGGTTAAATGGAATAAAACATGGATTGTGTACCGAAATACGAGACGATCCTTTAAGATGCTCTATCAACCCCCTCTCAAACTTTTCAAACTTGTCTCTCAACAACTTGCCAAGTTGGGGATTAATTTTGTTTGGAATTTGAATTACTTCCTCCATCACAATATGATACTTTCTGTGGCTAAGCGATAGAGGAAAGGAAGATGATCAAACAGCAGGATATATAAAGAAGAAACTGCTAACGATTATGCCCCCTTCTGCCTTTTCTTACACAAGTTACTTTCTCCTTTTAAGTCACATCACCAGGCCAAGCTCGAATAATCAAAGGCTGAAACTTAAATTTAATAATAGAACGAAATAACTCAAAATAACACAGCTTGGGTCTAATTGGAATCCCCTTCTTGTGAAATTCACCAAGGGCACATCATCTCACTATTCGAAATGTGATACCCTTATTGTTGAAGACGTGCTCAAGTGAGAGTAACCCATCCAAAACGTTTCACAGCACTTAAATCAACAATGGATCACATGCCCTGCCAAAAAATAGCACAGGATACTCAGGAAGCTATTGTACTCTATGGACGAATGGACCATTCCTAAAGTGACCGTCCATCTGTGGATTCCAATTCTGCTGGAGTATTCCCTGGAAAACTTGTAAACTAACTGATGCTACAGCTTTAATATAAAAAAACAATTTCAGCAGATCATTTCAGATTCGGTTTTAAACATTATGAGCTGAAGAAACATCGCAGTTGCATCCAACCGGAGTTTAGGAAATGACTCTGCATCAACTCAAATAAATGTCCAACTTCCTGAGTCAACGTACTTAAAGCTTGTACTGTGGAGACTGATAGAATCAGACACCGTCTAAGGGTTACGTAGCTGTTGTCTCCAGATTCAGTCAGTTATGAAAGATTTTGAAATAATAATAACACTTGACACTCGCATAAAATACTAGAGAGAGAGACAAACAAAATGGGGGTGGAAACTTGAAGAAAAACGAAACTGTTCAAGTTTTGCTGAGCTACCAAAATATTGCAATCCTTGACGGCAGTTAGGAAACGAATCTTTCTTTAAAAGCCACTTGTTTAAATGACTAGTCTTGCCAAATGAACGGGCTTGACCCACTATTGCTAATATTGGGTTAGGTGTTAAGAACTAGGACTGATTCAAAGGATGGAGGAAATCCTCAAGAGTTCGGGATAACTTTTCGAGCTGAAAAATGAATGATTCGATGGTGTTTAAATATGCAGTATGAAATATTTGAAACTTGAGCCTCGTCAACTATCGGAAATGTTCAAATATGAGATGCCAACCCTACTGACTTGTCTCATAAATAAATCTATGAAAAAAAGCCCCCGCCTCGGTCCCGTGTACCTCTCTGGAGAACAAAGTCAAGAATGTTATAAATTGAAGATGCAATTGGATTACAAGGCCGAGTACTAGGAGTAGTGGCACTTTAACTAACAACAATTCAAAGGCAATGAAGTGCCCTATGAATCCTCCACTTTATATTATAACATTTGGAACACATTAAAGTTCGAGGGTGGAACTAATACTGAGGAATCAATTCCTTTAATTCCCTACCTCTTGGCCAGGTTTTCAAATGATGGCTGGAAAGGATATTTTACGCAAGCCAATAATAGCCCTTGTGAATGGATTTGTCGGCTTGGCCTAATCTCTCCAATCTCTCTCTCGTGTACAATGTTACAGATAGCCATGTTTCTGTCCCACTCAGTTAAGCATGCCGGGTATCCAATCCATAGATCAAAACTGCGGAAAGTACTAAGGTAGATCGAATCCTGTGCCGGTGGGTAGGATTTTATTTATGAAAAAAATACAACTCTCTTTTCCAACCCGGTCCTATTTGTGTATGGTGAGGGTATTTTGGAAAAGTGGATAAGGCAGTGAGTGCCATAGGACTGTAAGATTTGTGGCAGGGGTGCCGTGTTTCATCCATCTGCAAGTGTGCAAAAGTCGTAGGGAGAGGTAGGTCGGGTCGGTCTCAGGCTTTTTGACAAACATTTTATTCATAGAGTCTGATTATTGAATTTTATTCAAGCCGCCTTTGACAGGTTGTCCACAATTTCTTTTGACGTCTTTATCTATTAAGCTCTGTCATGTATACTCTTTTCACTTTTTAGGGTGTAGACCGTGCTCAGTGGCACTCAAGAGTATCTTCACCCGCTCCAGAGGGTGGAGTAGGTAAGCTTGACAATTCCATGACAAATTCTAGCCATAAAAAGAGCGAGGGCTAATTTTTTTGGAGGAAAGCGCACAATCAGTGGTTTCCATGAATGGGGTTTTTAAAATTAACGACCCATGTCACTCACGTGAATAGAGGAATTCAACAATTTCTTTTAGGACCAAAATGTTCCCAGGCCTTGTTCGAGAGTTTAGCTGTTGCATGTACAAAGTGATTAATCCCGTGTGGGATTTCTATTCCTTTACACCTTGAGCTGTCAGTCTGAGAAAAGTCAAGATTTGATGATAATTTTAATAATATGTGAGCATGCAGAGGAGGGACAGAACTATTCGCAAGGCTGTTTGTAAATTGGTGGCAAAGGTCTCAGCTATAGTCTCTGAATTTGATTATTCCAGACAGGGGATAAATCAGTGGGGCTCATTGTAGTGGAGGTAATACCTTCTTACACGACATTAGCCTTGATGCCCCTTTTGTAAGAGTTGGAGGGTCGAGGGGATGTCGGCGTATTGAATTGAACACAATATAAAAATAATGTGTGTATTTTGGAAGAAAGTTACTTCCAACGCTCCCATCCCTGATAGAGAAGTGATACCGATTCTGTTGATAAACTTTGGCAGTTCCGATTCATCTTGTCCTTTTAGTTGGAGCACTTTCTCCATACAACAAAATCTTTCTGAAGGACAAGAAAGAAAGAAAAAGTTTCCAGCCATCAAACTATTTTGGGAACTTGGGCAGTGAAAGTTATATGGAATATGAGGCCTTAATAAAATTAATGAGAGTCAAGTAATTAGAACCAATAGGTAATGCTACTATATGATTATCCATTCTCGTTGATTAGTACACAAAGCAATGCAGTTTGAAGTTCATACCCACGCCGACAACTGACAAGAATATGAACAGACTATTTGAGTACATGTAAAATCAAGTGAATCTCAAGGGTAACCTTATTCTGTGAGCTCCTCCTCGTGCGTCAACATCGATATTCAATCAAATTGGAATGCTAAATCGAACTACCGGGAAAATAAACTGGCTATACAAGCAGCCCTGGGGGGTAAACTCATGTCACACTTACACTCAGGATCAAGCCTATTTGTACAAATTGTGGCCTTTTCGGAGAAAAATAAACACGATCCGGGATGTGATATCCCGTCACACGGGGGGACTAGAGGGACGAAACTGTTTTTTATAAGGATGTGTTGTTTCCCAATGGGTATTTACTTGGGGCAAGGTGAACCATTTCTCAAGTCGATCTTTCCACAAGGTCTAAAATCAACTGAAGCACCACGTCAACAAAAACGTTGTAGTAATAACTTTGATAATTCCTTTCTCCATTGGTCACTGGAAAGTTTGGATATGGAGCCTTCCCCGTCCACACTGGAAATGAACTAGCGACTGAGATGCAACGCTTCCAAGTATTTCTCTCCAGTTTTGGGCTCCTAGCTCAACTTTTACTTTCACATGAGGAAGCTCGCAACTTCCAACATCCAGAGCTCTGAAACTTCCATAGGCTTCCTATAGCTTCAAAGCATGCGCTTCTTCTTGTTATAAGCGAGAGTATTTGAAAAAATAAAGTCCCATCCCTTCTTTCCCCTGCCACCTTAAACTGTGGAGAACCTAGACCTCGAGCAGGTTAACAAGTCTTAAAAACGACAGAGTGAAGTGGGTACAAGTATTTACATTGAGGGAACGATTGTTCTGCTACGAACTATAAAAATTAATGAATGACAATAGTCATCTATTCATTTTATTGGTGGTACTCATGCTAACATGGTATTAATCCTCCAGTCCTCTTCTTCATGACTTGAGAATACAGTAGTAAATGACAACTCGGGCTTCTCGTCATTTCTCCCATCACATGGAGAGAGCATAGGAGGCTTGGATGGGACTGTGAACTTGTCTGTTTTATTGCCCAGCATGTGTGTGCATAACTATTTGTTGCATACCAACTCCGCCTATACCGCTTGCCAAGAAATCTCATGAAAGTGATATGCAAAATACACAACTATTCTGCAAACCAGTCCGGAGGGGAGAGGATTTGATGTAGAAGCCTCTATAGGTGCTTTGTCACCACTTTTGGCTGCACTGATACTAGGAATTTCAAAACTCGATTTATGCACCGAGAGGAGAGAGAGATGAAGGCCTCTGAGGTTAGTTATTTTTGCATGATACCCGTTTGGACATTAGGGAACAAGGGGATAATACATCATATTTGTTTGGACATAATTGCCTTATCTCCGTGTTTGAAAGGGGAAAAAATTGGGATGGTGCCTCAACGGGATGGAATGACAGGTAGTTTGTTTCCTGGCATTCTCAATCGGGGAGAACATTATTTAGTAATCAGAAAATGTGGGTGGGAGTGTGAGACAACAGCTTGGAGCAGCTTTTTATTGCCGAGTGTGCAAGATCAATAATCTTTTGTAAAATCCTCGAGGGTAATTGACTCCTTGTAGGTTGATGGATTGTAGGGGGAAAGTCACATTGGGATCAGCCGGATGTGAATCTGGGTTATGATGTTTATGTCCCTTTTGTTCTCGTAGTTGGGTTTTTTATTTATTATTCTGAGTTACTCGCGCCTGGCTCAGAGTGGAGGTGTTTCTAAGGAAGCTTATGCACATTTATTAGGTTTAGGGCTATTATTAGTATCGTTTCTTTTTCAGATATTGGAACATTGGGATGGTTTATTACTGAACTGAGAGAATGGATAGATTTTGGGAGATTTTGAATGATTATTCAAAAGTCGAAAGTCGCATCGTTTTTGTGCATTTAGGATTATGAATTTAAATATTGGGATCGTCGAGAAAACTGGAAATTAAAAAGTTCCATCTGTATGGAAAGAGATTTTAAAAATCAAGAAATCGTTCTGGTTGAAGATTGCACGACTGGAAAAATGTCGACAAAAATTACCAAGCAACTATGAGGGAATATTTAATTTTTCATGTGCACCGTATTTAAAAAAAATAAACGCTTACCTTAAATTAAAGCTTGTGTCAGATAAATGACTTTGAGAAATCTGCCCCTCATCAAAATTTTAAAAGTATTTTGTTCATGCCCGTTTGTAAAAAAACACTTGAAGAAATATGAAAAGTCATCTTCGCATTAAAATTTTGGTTTGTTTGTAAACTTAACATTAAAACGCCTCTCGGAAGTAAATCTGTTTTTGTAACTTTGAGTAACAAATCCCCTTGAGGCGATTATTCCGAGTAATAAGCTAAACATTACAAAATCCTAAAGGGAAAGTCAAAGTCAAATCTTAATGAAATCCATGGCAGAGTTATCCGTTTTGGCTTAAGCCACACAAGCTTTCACCATAACCAAATCAAACTCTCACTTGTAGTAAGTGTTAGAATTGTTACTATAATGATCAAGTTTTAATCAATTTTCCATTTTCTGACATTTGAGGGATTTCATAATGCCGGGTTTCCAGGGGAACAGAGATGAAGAGAACTCTTGTCTGATGGACAATCTCTGTATGTTATTGGATATATTTTGGCAATTCTAGCTGAGGATCTAAAGTACCAGAAACTGTAATTTGATTCTAACTCAAAACCAAAGAAAAACAAATATGAAGTGCTGGAGAAGTTTATGATTTGCAAGGATTTTTTGGCAAAGCAGGAGGGCAGAAAAAATCTGCTAAAATTACAAAGAAATCAGACAAACTAGATAGTGAGAAATTTAACAAATGGAATTTTTTTTCTCCCACATTTGGAAAATATGAACTTTATCCCTTGAAACAACAATTTCTTCTAAAACTTTCAGTACAATTTCTTCAAAAATACTTTCCATCATGCTTAAGGATGCGTTCAAGAAGTTCATCAACGTCTAACAACCGACTTTTAATAAAATTCTGTGAGCTCTCTAGGAAATTTCCTAAAAATGAATAGGCGACAAGTTGAAAATTTAATGAGCTTCAATCTAAAATTTTTAATTATCCTCTCGGGTCCAAAATAACGTAGGAGATACGATTAGAAAATCCATATTAAAACAAAATTTAGAATCATATCTTCTCCGTACGTTTAGAACTGAGGGCGAGGGTGAGTCAAAATTTTAAATCGAAACGCATTAAATGCCCTACAATTTGTTGCCTCCACATTTTTTTAAACTGACCTCGGGAGCTCGCAGAGATGTTTTAAAATTCGGTTGTTAGAACATGTAGAACGAACAGAACAATAGCTTCAACTCATCCTTAAATTACTCAAGACTTCAAGAGTTCGAAATGTTTTTAAACCAGTGGATTGAATAAAGTTCTGACTGACGTACTTGGGATAATATGTAAATCAATCTTAAATTTCGTTTCAACTCGGATTTTTTTTAAACTCGACCTTGTAATTTAATGCTTTTTCAACCATATCTTGTATCTATGTAGCTGTGAGTTCAAATTCCCGCTTAAATCCTCAAATACGCTAGATATAAATTTTACAAAAGTTTGTGTAATAAGAGAAGTAACCCCGTAGCTCAGTTGGTAGAGCGCCCGCGTCTGAGTACCGTCTACTGTCGTCAGCACCCAGATTCTGGAAACTTCTTGAATCCTTCTTTGCGGGACATTCTCCGCAGCTTCTTCTCTTCCATTTACTGGCCCTTAAAAACGATGCTTTAAGTTCCTAGCTACTATAGCTTTTATAACCAACTTTGGTATTCGTTGCAACAACGTTGTAAGTAAGTGTGTGTACACTTCAGCACAATTCTTTCTTCGCTTCTTCGACAAAATATGGTAGCGGGAAAAGAGTGGGAGACGCAGGTTCGAGACCTGCCGGGGGAAAAATTTTGATCGATTTTGCTAGCTTGATATAAAAAGAGTATAAGTTTTCACTTTTTATTTTCACCCCAATGTCAGGTTGTAATTATTTCATTCTAATTCAGCCACAAAAATCTGCGTTTACATTTAGCTAGGCTCTAACTTTGACTCAATTTGAAAAATCCTTCTTGTCAAATTTATACGTTCTTGGATATTGCAAAAGGTCTTTCTTTCTTTTGAACAAGTTTTGATTCGATATTAAATTTTGATTACCATATGTGCACGCATGGAACATATTTTCAACGATATGCCCATAGCAGTGTAGGTACTTGTTGGACCTATTTCCCCCATTCCCAAATATCTCGCTTTTCCCTTTGTATTTTTTGCGAAACTGGGGAGAGTGAGAAATGGATTTTCTGAAAATCTATAAATCCAAACAATGGTATCTTTGTCAAAAAGAATAAGGACAATAGGTGTGATTTGGTAGATAGGGAATTCAGAATGCCGTTACTCCACTTCTCTCAGCTAAATCTAAGCATTTGTGTGAATTGGTGAGCTCCATATTTATGAACAAGATACTAAAACTATGTGACACTGATAACCAAAGGGATTCCATAGCATAAAGTGATAAAGGATTAGTTGAGATCTGTCTCTAAGCTCGAAAATGGTTTCGTGAATTGGTATTTTACGTAAATTCCTTCAGTATAAAGTCTACCCTATTCGAAATTTTTGAAGGAATAGACTTTTTGAAAGCTGTTTAATATAATAGTTTGAAACGAACCCATTAATCATCCATTTTTTTCAAGTCTTTATCAAATCAGAACTTAGGTATCATTTTCATTCAAAGTCAATTCTATACAATAAATCGTAGGAGATTTAGTTTTTTCAACTGTCCTTGGAAATCGGTGGATTCAGAGGAGACATTAGAGCAATGACTTTTGGAGAATTCCCTATTTGCCCAAATAGTTACCATTGTACTTATTTTTGGGAGAGATTCCTTTGTTTTTCATCAAAGATTTTCAGAACATCCATTCGTCACTACTACCCACCCGTTACACAAAAACATGGAGCCCGGAAGGTTAGCCCCTGGAAAAAAATCCCCTCTCCATTCCTCTTAGCTTGCTTATTACTGTTTGATTATATTCCTAATTCCACACAAAAGTGTAGCTCTTCAAATAGCTCATCTCAACCCGTATCGATCCAAAGATGAAGATACTCGTCTCAGCTCATCCCATCCCACAAAATAGTCATCTTTCAATTCTAAACACTTAATAAACGAAGCGTTTTACCAATCCCAAGAAAAATAGGTTACTAACTTAATTGGACTTTAACTTCATTGAATTGAATTTCTAATGATTCGAAATGGTAAATTAGTAAACAAAATTATTAGCATGTCAACTCTAGGGCGCTACTCATGTCCATTTATAAATCCAACTTGTACCGTGCTCTACAGTCTACGTACTGAATGATAGACGATGGGATATTTTACGAATTCATGTTCTAAAGGTCTGCAAACGACGTTCCAGACATCTGGCTTTGCCAAATGAAATGAATTTCAAAGGTATGGACCCCAAGGAAAGTCATAGGAACGGAGAGAGGGAGATGAGAGGATGGAAAGCCACAAGGTGGCTGAGAGGGCTGCTTTCACCGAGAGAAAGTTCGGGACTCTGATTCTCACAGAAGCTAGAGAATTTTTTTTGGCCAAGTTTGCCAAATACTTACAAGAGATATAATTTTGTACTCAAATCTCTTTAGTCGATAAGATGTGTTTGAAACTTTTCAGATAATATTTAAGAAGCTTTAAAAAATACTTTTTTTTGGATTTGGTTTTTGACAGGGTTGTAGACACGTGTTATGGAACAAACCCTTTTTCGACATGATTGCTTGGATTTAAGAACAATTTGCAATTTAAAATCGTAAACGATCACAAGTTTAAATATTTATTGGCTTAAACTGATGTTACTGTTGACCATGTATTTTATTTGAGAGCACGCTGTTGTATCTTCCATCAGATTTGTATCTATCTATGGACAGATAGGTTTGAAATTATAAAGTATCATTGTACCAAGCTGAGATCAAAGACTTTGCTCAGTAGCTGAACTCGTGAATGTATGAGATTTAATCAAATTTCTCTATACCAGGATTAGTATGGGTTAAAAGCATGTAGGATGTTAAAAGCTAATTGGATTCTCTAATTTGCTTTTAAAATATGAATACAGTGTTTGTAATTAGCTGAACTAGCTCTTGTGAGACCTACCAAGGTTTCATATCCCCCTGTATAAAATTATATTAACTTTCGCATCTCCTCTTATCCTATGTGTCTCGGAACGATGAATGGAGATTTGTACAAGCTATTAATTAACATTAGAAACGGGTGTAAAATAATGTTGGTTAAAACTGCAGAATCAACACGTGTAAACTCGGCTAATTGTTGTAGAAATAATGTCGCTATTAATCCTTTTCGGCTCGAGTCCCCACTGACACACAATACAGCTGTGATGGGCACAAGCCACATTTCGGACAAAAGTTTCTCCACTCTGAAAGATAATGTGAGAGGTCTGGGAAGAGAGTGAATATTTATCCTTGTTCATCCGTGTCGTGAAGGGGATATTTTTTTTTCTTAGGACGGGCTGTTACATCACCAAGCCGAGTTGGCCGTTTTGTGAACGGTTGTTAGGAGATACAAATTTATCCTATCTCTCATCATACTCGTAGTATTTCTAGTTGACGGATAATAAATCCTCCTTTGTTCCTAATCTCGGAAGAAGAAAGTAAGTTGATGGAAAGATAACCTCTCTGGCAGACTATAGATAAATCTTAGTCTTCCTACTTTCCCATTAGCTACATCTTCTGTCTTGTGTCTTCAGAGCGTCCCCAAGTTTTATAGCGGGGATTCTTTGTAAGTTTGAGCAATAGCTGCTAACGAGGACAGAGAATGGCCGAATGGTGAATACAGAAATGGATTTTTTCCCAGAACAATGTCAAATGCATACAGATATTCGGAATAGACTGACACCGTAGGAAAATCCTAATCCCATTAGCCGCAAAAGCTACTGAGCAAGTGTCACATAGAGGCTTTGGAAATTGTTTGTTCAGACCCGCAATACAACACCTTTCTCTTGGATGACACTTGACACATGGTCTTGGGATTGTTTTGAGATGTCGTCGGGGCCGGCAGAAAAATTCAAATTATTCTCTCAGCTGGGGCTAAATACATTCCCTTCCTTTAAACTCTTGATGTTGAGTTGAGTGGGGATTGGGTTTTCGCATGACACACTGTTCTTCAAAGATTTGTGTCCGTTACAAGACATGCATTAAGGCCATGTCAGATCAAGCACGTTCAAATGAGGTTTAAAGCGAGATTCTTGGAAATTTCACAGCGACTTTTGCTTCGATTCAACCTACGTCTCTCGAATGATTAGTTACGTGGCATTAGTCCACAAATGTGGAGTTCCGAGAAGTGAAAGAGCAAACAAAATTTTTAAATCCTGGAGGATAACTTGAGGTCGAAGTGGTGTGCCACTTTACGGGGCTTCCGTGAAATTTATAAACTTCAGCCTGGATGGGCTATATATATTGACTTGACATTTAACTCAGCTTCAAACCACCTCTCTTTACATGACATTTCCACTCAAAGTCAACATCATACATCTACCTAGAAAAAATAACCATTACCCAACGAAATCTACTTTCCACAAGTCTTAATTAGCTCTATATTTAGAACCTCTGAGTGTTACACATTACACAAAATTCCCTAACATTCCTCAATGCTCACATTGACATTGTGGTTTAACAATGGAGAGCTTGTCCTTTATACCAGTGTCAGTCATTCCAAAAATTTTAAAAACAAATCCGCTATGCACCCAGACACAATCCCGTACCTCTGTCTCTCAACTCTCAATTGAATTTTAAAAAAAACAATGCAAGAATCTCACATGGATCGTTTATTAGGACCCCCTGGGGTATCATGCACCAAAGTTAATCCTCTGATCTCATTCTTCAAGTCAATTTCTGTATAACTCCATTTGTCAAGTCAAATTGGTCTCATGAGTGTAATAGTAAATATGCCGTGGGTATTGTATCGTGACGCTGGTGCATATATCAAGTCTCATTCACCATTTTCACAAGACAATTTAAGCACAATTGTTACATTGTTCAGAAAAAGTTGAGACTTTAAGACCTGGGCAGTTTAAAAAAATAGATTGGTGGAGGGGAAAAAGTGACAGATAAAAAAAATTATAGCTGTCTTATTTTACTCCCAACATCCATTAGGGCAAGATCAATTTCTTGTCTTGAAGCCATTTTATACAGAACTTAGTTCACCTACGAGGACAGAATTCACTGCAACTGTTTAGAATGTAAATTACATTTTTATTTTCGTATTCTATCTCCTCTCAAGTCTCGACCCGATATGACCTTGATGATGGTAGTTGTGCTGTTTATGTTACATTAGTATCTAGTTCAATGGTTTATGCTGGCATGGGCAATTTCCTCGTTTCCCTTTGAGGTAGGCGGAAGTCCAGAGATATTTTGGATGAGATTTTTCAAATTAACAAAAGACAAGACGTAAAAGAAGTTGGTACGTACCACTGGAATTTGGTAAATGATTGGACGTTTATTAATAGAAGGGAAATCACTTTGTAGGTCTTCAACTCTTTTTAGGGAGACCAAGGTCAAAGTTCGGTTCCTTTATGGATGCGGAATATTCTGAGCTTGAGCTGGATCTGTGTATGTTTGACAGGCTTAACCAAATTGCCCTTGCTCTACATCTTATGGATTGAGTCTATGGAAATTCAAAGAACTCGTCATGCTTTCCTAATGTTTTGATAAGCTTTGAGAGTATCGGTATTGAGTGTCACGACTCACGACTCACTGGTCTTGCTGTGTTCATAGAAAATCTGAATTTAAGTTTTTTTTAAACACTTTTTTATATTGCAACAATGGAACACTTAAGGTCTTAAGATAGTGAACATCTTAATTGTTTAATTAGCAATAGTTTTTATTCCAAATTAAGAAACTGCTGATACAGATGCCCACGCATCCACGCGACGCACGATCAGTTAAGATTGGTAGTATAATATCACCCGTTTCCAGGCTTAATCACTTCCACTTCCAAACACTATGCTCTAAAAAGTTTTAAAACCAATTTCAAATGACATTTAACCCAAGTTCTAGAGCCTTTGCCAATTAAAGATTCAGAATAAAGGACACCATTAATGCGGATGATGAACAAAAGAAGCAATTCAATTAATAAATCCCACCGCGTACTTGCTACTCTAAAACTGTTCATGTACGACAACAAAAGTAAAAGATGATTAGACAAGTATCAAATACACTTTATGTTCACTGGGGGTGAGTCTATAATCAAAATCATGATTGAATCTGAACTTCAAAGCTTGATTCAATTATAAATTAACACAACCAAACTCGATTGTCAACATGTTTCAATTTCTTGCTACAATGCATTTACGGATATCTGCGGATAAGCTTTAGTGAAATTGCATGAAAGCTTGAAGCAAGATCGGCATGTTTTAATATTTATTGGTAATCATTTGGAACCACTGCAAGGAACATCCCCCCTCTGATTTCCTATTAGATTTGAGATGGGGATTTTTAATTGTTGAAATTCAAATTGGAAATTAAATTAGATCTCCCTCCAGCAAGTTAGCTCACAATTCGTAAGGGAGTTACGAAACCTCAGGTTTGATTAACTTATGCGAGTCACGGGAGTAAAATTGTGAATATGGCATACGATTTTTCTACCTCGATGTCCCACACGATTAGATCCTTTCAATCTCAGCTAAGGACGTTGGATAGCCGCTCAAGTACAATTAAGATATTTAAAGTCAGTTTGAGTTTGAATTACCTGAATACTTCAGCCCCAGCTCCTTGGCGAGATTTTCTTTGATGGTAGCGTTGACGTTATTTGTCTTGAGATCAAAGTTCCCGTAGGGCCACTTCATCTCCTTGAGATACTCGACGAATGTCGACATAAATAGCTTGCACGTCTGAGGCCCTGAGACTTCGTCCAGATCGTCTTTCTCATACATCAGCATCACCTTTTTCCAGTTAAACCTAGGAGTAGATTTTTATTTAGCTCTTGCTAAGCCAAGTAAGCTTTTACGTTTTACTAATGGGATTTTTTTTTAAATTCTCTTTACCCAACTTTGTCCCATTTAATTAAAATAACATGACTCAAATCTTTTTTAATAATTGGTCGAAATTTGAATATTTTTCGTGTAAAAAGATTGTAAATAATTCAAATCTTAATTACATAAGACCTTACAAAAACACATGACAAGCTCTGAATATTCTAAAGGGATTGAATTTCTTCATTTAATTTGATTTGAATGCATATCTTATGCACTTTGCATTCAGTGCGTTGGCCTCCAGCAAACGTAAAATCTTATAGTGTATAGAGTTTATAAAAATAAAGTCTTGAGCTATACCTAATCCTAACACCTAATGACATACTTGAACCATTAAATCTCCCCGTAAATTTCATTACAGAAACATCCATCCCAAACTTTTAATGAGAAAAAAAATCCAAAAATCCCGAGTGACAAGAAAATACTTCAAGACGCCCGTGTCTCCTAAGGTTTTGATATGCAAAAGCCCAGGATTCATTTTCTATTTTCAGCGGTCGTTAATATCGGATATTAAGCCGGGATTTTTCTTTATAACTTTTACAATTTGGAAAGATTGAGGAAATAATGAGAATCGAATGTTTTTTTTTGAGATAAAAACTTCTTTTTTTAGTTGCTTCATTACTTTAAAGCCGGGAGGAGTTGATCAGCCTTGAGCTCAAATGTTTCTTGACTCAAGGAAGAATATTGTACGAGGACAATAAAGACTATCCCTACGGGAAGCATCGGACTAGATTGCTTATAAAGTGTACTAATGTACTTTAATCCAATTATGAATGAATTAATTGAATTAATTAAGCTCCTTATAATAGCTAACTACAAACTCACTTAAAATAATTAAATAAAACTTTCAAAATCCCAAAATAGCTTGTTAAAATCTCCCCAAGTCTAAATTTAGATGTACACTGAGCTTTTATAAATCTCATCATTAATACTGGGACCATGTGTTTTTTTAATTGACTTACCTGTAATAAATAAGCCTTGTGCTATTTTTAATCCTCTCTCCCAGTTCCATTCAATTAAAAACCATGCTATGTTAATTCTCTGCTACGGAAGCTTTCTTTTGCACTTATAGTTGACACATCTGACAGTTCTATTGTTGTATATGTGTTTTACCATTGTCATCCGTTAGCAATTGATTTTTTCTCATCTTTTATTCTTAGCACATTAGGAAAACATTTGTCATTCAACTTTTTTCCTACCCCTCATTTGCAAATTTGTTTTGTCCATTACATTAGCCTATCTTTGTGGAGTTGGAGTAAAAGCGTGAAATTTCTGAGCTCATAAATATTTCTTAACTTGAGAGAAGTTGGCTGTCTATTTTATATTTGCTCAGTCCATATTCAAGTTGAGTAGCTGAGTGAATAATTAAATGAGTGTGACAGTTTGTTTAATTATACTTGACAAAGGGGATTTAAATGAGGGCTGTGAACTTTATGGAACAAGTTAGTAAATTTATGTGCAAGACGACTGACCTGTGAAAATAGGTGAGAATGAATTCCACCATTTCTTTGAAACCAAAGCCAGTCCGGGTGGTGAGGAAGTATTCGGTATCATTTGTTGTTTTAGGTTCGGAGTAGTCGAAAGTCAGAGCTCCGGCTGTCAGAAGTGGAGTATTCCAAAATTTTAATGACCTCGCCACTGGAGCTATGAAGGACAAACATCATAATTAATTAATGGCATTTACAATCCCTCTTCACTTTATTTACATTCACTTCCAGTCGCTTTGTCCCTTCATTTGAAATTTAATTTGATATTACTCAAGTAAGGAATTTATGACTGCAACAGTAATGCATCATCCCTGCCCCTTCATCATCACTAACATGATTATTTCTATTCTAAAGAACTGCACAAATATAAATATTTAAGTAATTAAAATTTTCGGAGGATAAAGTTGAATATCCTAAAACGTGCTACTTGTCTTTCAAACGACTGGAGACTATTTGCCTATAGTCAAGGAGTAAATTTATTTTTGATTTATAAGTTTGGTCAATATTGCATGATTCTAGTCACATTAATTGTTTTTAATTATTTTGACATCAAAAACATGACATACCATTGAAATAGAAATTTTCAGTAGATTTAGATTGCAAAAGTTTACCCTAAATTAAATAATAATTGTTTAAAAAAGTCAGTGACTCAAATTCCAAAACTCCAAAACACCATTGTGATAAACCCTATAAAATAATGATGTCAGACTTCAATCTTTGAGTCGAATGAGCTCTTAAATGCTTTTGGGACGAAGCTCATAGTAGCAAAATGTATGAGAGTTTCGTCCAATTAAATTCATAAAATCAAGTTGACAGATGTGTGGGTTGATAGGAAATATGAGATTATTGGTGGGCGATCAATAAAGAGCTTAGTGTACTTTTGAAATTTGATTGCTAGCTTGTAAAGTTGACGTACAAAGAAGAATCGGGGAGATGCCACAGGCTTTCTCAGAGCTCCATAATTGCCAATAATTTTAAGCTCGAGATTATTTCGGTAGAAGAGCGCCTGGAACTCCAATAATTTAGGGACTTTCCAACTTATGCTTGTCACATAGTTTGAGCAGATTTAAACTACATTTTGACTCGCTGCAAACCCATAAATATATACAAGGTTTGTAAATCACGTAATTCGACTGCTGCAGCAGAAACCCCTGAAAGAGCAGCATACGAAGAGCTGGAAAGCTGCTTGAGAACCGCTTGGGTGGATTTTGAATCGGATTTTAATAAATTTATTCCATAGTTAACCCAAAGTGCTAATTTGAGCAAAACATTTAATTTATCTCTGGTAATGAAGTTAATGGCTCGATCAAAAGCTTCCTGGGACCCTTCACACCCGATCGAGGACTTTCCTTTAGAACAGACTGACCCTCGGTTTCTTGCTGACTTTTGCAGGATGGGCTTATTATTTGGAGTTGTGTAAGGGTACGTATTCTTATTTCGCTACTTGGAATTAGAACAAGCTGGATTACTCAACACTTCAACAGTAGCTGCTGGAAGAGGTTGCATATTTGAGTTGAGGAGATGCAGTACAGGTTTGAACAACTCTTTGTAGTCTCTCCAATCTTTCGGCATAAAAAGTGCCCTGTAAGTCGTGATTAACGAGAGCAAGGTAAGTTGGTGCTGATATTGCAAGTTATGCTTCCAAAGGATTTATCCCGGTTACATCAGTCATTGCATTTAAGAGTTTTTTTATAGATATTCAGATAGTTCGTTTGCATTTGCATTAAAAAAATGCTTATAGCTTGTGCAAGAATTCTAAGTATGGAAGAGAAGCTTGCCGGGTTACTGCCTAGGAATCAGAAACTCAGTTTGAGACTTAAGTTTCCAGAACTAATGCAACGGAACTTTTGTCATTTAAGTCCCTGAGTCCTTTTATTGGTAGACTTGTAGTCTTAAATATTTAGGACAGATTTAGAAATGTTCCACACCCACACTAATACTGTATTCCTGCACTGTACTGTACTGTACGTTCCAGCGTCATCCCAATTTGGCCAGACTGACTTTCCGCTTTAAAGGACAGAATCAAAAGATTGTACTCAAGCCCCCTCGGCGCCTTTTCATGACTTGTCCTCAACCATGTGAATCGATTCTTTAAATGCGTCACAGTTAAGCGAAACAAGGTAAAATAAATAAGCCCCACAGAGACTCAGCAACGAAGATAGCAAACTGAAATCCTCATAAAATCATCCCCATGTTGCCAGCGTATTTAGTCTCCACTCTAATTTCAGGCATCTCCGTAATTGATGAGTTGTTGGATACAATCGCCGGTAATTCAAGCAACCATATCAATAGAAAAGAGTAAGACCTCTTGGAAGTTGAGGATTTATTTCACAAGTCGGCAGGGCTTCGTATTTCTCAATAAACATTGAAGGAAATCGCTGGCCATTTCCAAATTTCTATACGTTTTCTCATTTGATCAGGTTGTTTTGAAAAAATGAAATTTCCAAACTTTTTCTTTTTACATCTCCGACATTCATTGACGAAAAGGGAAAGTTTTTTTTGTTTGAAATAAAGGAGCTTTTACATAGAAAGAGGAGGAAGTCGGACAAACCAGGAAGCCCACCAAAGGGATTCGAGAATAGGTCCCAAATTTATGGCAGATTGTCTAGCTCTACAAGCCATTGAAACTGATTGGGAGAAAGTATGAGAGTAGAAAATGGTGTAGCCGTGAATATTACATTTGCAACCAAGTTTGGCTCCCGAAATGGCTCAGCATGTCTCTCCATTTATTCCCATGTGAAAAGTACTGATCCCGGACCAAAAAAAGTTGCATGTGATTCAAACATTGTGAACTAGCAAGAATATCCATCTCCCTATATCACCGACTTGAAAGAGCGAGCTTCTGTCATTTCAATGCGACCATGCCATGAATAGCCAGTGACCTGAGGTCCGCGGTTGGTATGTTAGACACAAATACTTTGAGTCCTTGTGAGTCAAGTCCATACAAACGACAATTCTATATCCACTACATACAGAGACGAGCTAATAGCATTCTCCAAGAGCAACCAGACTTTTCCAGCTTCTCAAATGTATTTGAATCACTGAGAAATAGTTAAAAGTTTCCACGCTGTATATTTGGCTCTTTGAAGATCACTTTGTGTTTAAGCTGTCCCTTCCATCGATTAAATATCTCCACGATATTTACATAAACTTCTGGCAATAAGAATTGAAAGCGTAAACGATGAGCTCGTTGTTGTTTAAATAAATGTCAAGTGTCTAGAGTCTCAGTCATGCTGTCAATCTGGATTACCTCCTTTGCAATAGGGAGGTTGAGTTGCACATATTTATTTTTATGTTGTGATTGTCACAGCAGTAATTGAAAACAATGGAACAAGCCAAAAAAATACGGTGCCTCAACCCTCGCTCATGAATAACTCGTGCTTTTGCTGATCTAATGAACTCTGATGAAATATGCAGAGGACACATGAATGCCACACTCTGGCATTTGGCTTGAGTAACCCGGGGGCTGTGCTAACAAGATCGAGTAGGTCAAGGAAGAGCGAGAAGCTCATTTGACTTAATCAGCACTTTGCTTCGTTGGAGGAATCTGCAATAAGGCGGAAATTAAAGTGGCTCTAGTTTTGTGGCAAGAGCGGAAGGCGAGAAATTAATTTACAGCCAGGGGGCGTATTTGATTGGATCCGGGGTTATAAAAAGGTGTTAGTTTCAACTGGCAGGGGCAACTGTGGAGCTTTACTGAGAGTTCTTGACGTAGATCCAGTATGTATCACAGAGCCCTGTGGCTGTGTGTTACTTGTTGCTCGTCCACATGGCTTTGTTTGGGCACAGAGGTAGTAAAGTAATAAAGGAAATATTTAACTGCCGGCAATGCTACCGGGTACGACCATCGATCACCACCGACCTGGACTAGATGAGTTTTTGAGGATTAATGAATAATTCATGACGGCAGGACAATTGCTGTCTTAACAAGGAGACGCGGAGCATAATTTTTTAATGAGATACTGGGACCTTGCCTTGTTTTAGCTATTTTCCAGTCTTGTATGTAGTCTATCATTTTAGTGGTTTGAAGGATTATGAGTTGAATTTCTAGAGCTACTTGAATTCCAGAGGTTAAAGTAAGTAGAAGGGGGATTTCCTTTTGTGAAGAAAGTATCTGGGGAAAAGATTGCTGGAGTTATGAACGCATCAAAGTTTTGGTTGACAACCTATAATTTGACAGTGTAACTCAATTTTGGACGCAAGGATTGGCTTTACCGATCCTCTCATGAAAAATTCATCCCGTTTCTCAGCTTGCATTCTTGAAATAATCAATAAAGTGGTTTTCCACAATTGTCAACGAATGCAGTTGTCCTGATATTTGATGGGGTTTGGATTTTGATTTATAATCAAGAAATAATCAGGAGGGCTAGCGGGTGTAAACCTGGTAAATATTTAATTGATCTTACAGCTTTGACATGTAATTTGGATTTAAATTCCATTCCTTATCTTGTGTACAGGGAAGCAATAACGATAATTAATTTTATGTACCAAAGTGACTTCATTTTTGTGGATCAATCACGCTATTGGTTAAAAGGACGATTAATTGGTGGTTGGTCAAAAACTGACTAAGTTTGGAGTTGTATACCAGGAAGATTATTTAATTCGAGAGTTGCATTTCAAATAGTCAAATATGTTGAAGGTGACGGTATAAATGGAAAGCAGTGTGAGATTTCAAAATTACATGTTATTAGTCTGTGGAAATAAAGTTTTTCTTTCTTTCAATTTAAAGCTGAGTTTTAAGAAAGTTTTTGTGATCTGTATAAATGACTAGATGTGACTGCAACAATTAAAAGAATTAATCCAAATTTTTGTTTCAAAAATTTCTTTTGAAAAGGCAAATGAAATCTATTGAAACTTAAAAAAATCAAACAAACTTTAAAAATTCAGCCTGTAATCTGTACAATTTCTGAAGTACCGTGGCATGGCTATTGGCTTAAATCCATATGAGCTACTTTTTTTTAGCTATCAAATAAAATTGAAATTATTAGAATTTTATTCAAGCATCTCATTGAGTACATAAATGAACTATTTTTTTGTAATAGTGTACAAGTTTTGAATTAATTTGACTTAGATTTTTATATTCAAAATTAGACGAAAATTTCAGTCTACGAGCAAGTAACAACAATTCACATTGTGTTTGTAACTTTTGTATAAAACTCTCAACATTAAAACTTAACCCTTTCTACCTCTTGCCCGCTCTTTGTGTTGCAAAAAAATTGGAAATTGGTAAAAAAAAAACGGTTTCAAAAAAAGTCACAGTGTTTCAAAAATAGATTTAAAGTATTATTTTCGGACATATTGTCAAAAAATTCATAGTTTTAAACATAGTTTCGAAAACACCAATGCTATTTGGGATTGGAATTTCAGCCTCATCTAATTAAGTTCCCCTAAATTTGAAAATGAGTTTGGAATGAGAAAACACAAAATCCTCAAGAAATTTCAGTAGCATGGATAAATTTAGAAACTAATTATATTTCCATTTCTTTTCACCCTGATAATATTATCGTAGCAAAACTTTTCAAACCGCATCTTATCAAAGGGAGAAAGATATTTGGACTCCTTTCAGTTCCTTCACACATCCTGTGGATTTCTATACTAAAAGTTAACTGTTGATTACGAGTAGCAACAACTCCAACTCCAGCCTCAGAAATTCAAACTTTTAAAACTATTTTTCTGGCCTGTAGACGCCGAATGAAAAAAATCTCATATTTTTTATTTTCTCAAAAACCAAATGTAACATTTCTATATCCTGTACATTTTTCATGATTTTTCCAATTAAAATTGTCTCAAGCCTTAACACGAATTCTTGATTCCATTATAAAATTACTAGATAACAAAATGAAATTGTCCCAAATTCTACCGCACTTTTCTCATTAGATTCTAGTTTGATCCAGTCAAAGAGCTGAAGATAAACAGTTTTGGCAAAAGTAATTTGATTGTCTGTGTGAAATAAAAAGTTCACAAATGAGTCCATGAGAAAGCGGGTTTATTTTCACCATGAACTTCAGCTCAATTCAATAGCTTGAAGAAATGGATGCTAGACTAGAAAGTAATAGTTGACCATTTGTTTGAATCCAACCAATTCCACGAAAAAGGGAATGAAAAGCCTTGCTCCTTTTGATCATCTAGAAATGTAGATATCAATTTAATCGAATGTCCTCAATTCCCTCGTTCTACCCTTGGGCAAGTCTCCATTTCGCTACACATCAGCTTTTGTCAATTTTGAAATGGAATCCTCCCTTAAATAAACATGTCAAGAATGTCAATTCCTATTGACAATGCAACAAATAACAATAATACCCTTCACCCCTCCCAGCTCCTTGGCTTTCAATCTTAAAAAGCTTGAAATTAATTCCCCTCATGGTCTATTTGCATATTGAGAAGGTTGCTACAATGATGAATAAAATTTGGAACACTGGAGGATAGCAAGTCCCTTTCATTCTTACTCGACTCATCTTTCCACACGATTGTGTCAAAACTGAAAGAAAAATAGTTCATGTCTATCACATAAGATGCGGATTTGGAGATTTGGCGAAAAAATAAACGGAGCCCAGACTGAGGACAAGTGAGTCCTTGATTGGAAGAAGCTGATGGACACATTTTTTTATGCTTCCACTTCAAAAAATAGTGTCCAGCATATGAGGAAGTGAAAGGGTGCGAGAGCTGGTTCACCTCATCATGTTGGCTTGGTGTTGAAATTAGCCAAATGTATGTGTGTGTGTGTGGGGCTACCGAGCTACGTATCCCTTGGAAGTAGTTGGAAGATGTTTATTCTCAAAAGTCGTAAACTTCCGTTATTCCACAGCCAAGTTATTTTAGGTGTAAATGACAGAGAGTGTGTGATTATAGGTACATTATTGTAGACTATTGATTGGCCCATCTCTCCCTTGTTTCCCTAAACTTCCTTGACTACTCAATCTCTCTCATTCCCGTCTGGCATCTTTCGCGGAGATAAAAGGAAATAAAAATAGATTATGTTTCAAAAATAGAAACTTGAACGAGATGCAATCTAGAAATAGACATGAAATAATATGCAAATGTGCACAATTCGAGCAAAACGGTATGAGCGGTAAGGGGAAATATATCCACACCTATGTCCCTCTACTACAGCCTTCTGAGTCCGGATTTGCATCAAAGGGATCTCCCTGGAATCTCCATGTGCAAAACTACAAGAGCTCAGGATTAATATGGAGAGCAAGCAGTCGGGGATTAGTTGAGGAAATTGTGCTTTGGAAATCGTACTCAAAGACCAATTCAAAATGGATTTGGGTTTATGTGCAATCTGATTGATTGGTAGCTAAACTGTTTGGAAAACACTTGAACAAACATTTATTTTAGGCCCTATCTCAACCAAGCAGACCTCCAAGTAACCTCAACGTCAGGAATTAACATTTCACTCCGTCCATGTAACCCAAAGCTGATCAACTTAGCAAATGGTCCGTACACTTCGGCCAATTAAATACTCCCAATTTTCAATCCTCTCCACTTCTCTCAAGCTTAGGCCCCCCTCATCCCCGCAGAGCCAACAAACTTGTGTAAGAGCCATGCTGAAATCTCCGTTTCAACTTTTTCTCACAGATTCTTAATTCTTTCAGACCTAGCACCACCACCATCATCATCATCATCACACATTACCCGGCTGGGATTACCTTTTCACGGAGGGAAATTAACTTCTTTGATTGCACATAAAGAGTGAGGAGTAAATCCTTGGAGATGATCCTTGCCCAAGTTATGGGTTGCCAGGAGTTGAAGGGGATTTATTCAGAATCTATGTGTGTATTGGTAAAATAGTTAAGTAAACAGTGAATAAGCTCCGAGGGGGGACTATGATGTTGAATAAGCTGTGGGCAGGATGAGAATTGGCGTTATTTTCTAAAGATGAGGTCTGTAAAAGTGGGGGTAAGGCACTAAAAATAATTTGTGTTATGCTTTTGGCCGTTTCACCTCGATTTGAAAATCCTCAGGGGGCCGGAGCGCAAAGGCGTGATTTATGTCCACGATGGGAAACGATGTATACGCAAGGGATAAGTAAACTCATAAATACAACTGGCTTTTAAAACGTTCATAATAATACTAACTGTAGTGCTCAATGTATCCAAGCTCCACGGAGTTAAGTACAAGCCCAAGCCTTGTGTGCACATCTCCAAATGATGCTCGTACACTTTCAGTACTTTGTCCGAGAGTTTATTCTGATAACCTAACAGTTTACATGTCCACTGCCAGTTTACTTTAGTTGAGTGCAAAATCTTTGATGCTTTTGAGCAGTGGGACCTTTCATATTTCTTTTATCCAGCATTCATCATCTCAATCCATTTTTGAAAGAGTATCAATGCCAGAGGTGTAGTTCCAGCTGGAGATCTTTCTGCATCAAACCAATCTCTTTGCAAATATATTTCATGAGACTTTGACGGGCCAAGTTTGCTTTTGGATGCAAATCTTTTTTTTCTACTAGTTTTTGTAAAAAAAATACAGTTTTCCCCCAACTGGAGGGAAAGATGGGAAAAGTCAGACAAGGGGGAGATCAACTTAACGAATTGAATTACGTAAAGAGCAGTAAAATCAGCTAGGAATTTTGTAGATTTTACGTGTCAAATGCATGAGTAATCTTATTCAATATGGTAGCTGAAAAAAAGTTCTGTGGCACTTGGGACTTCAGCGGAAATGTATTGTGCACTTCTCAGGTGTTCTTTAAAAATATACAGAAAGTCAAGGGAGCTGCTTCCTTCAAATGTTATTTAATCAAATTCATAAGCTGAGAATCGAGTACTCCGTAGGATGATGGGAGACAGACAGAAACTCAAGCCGTTTAGTTCCTGTCAAACTTTGGATATTTTTTTGCTATCATCTTGAGCAGAAGTCTAGGGTACTTTATAGCTTCACTAAGGGTTCAAAAATCCCATTCCTACAATTAAAGTTGCATTGAATCAATATTTTCTCCCTTGATTTATGCTCAAAAGCGTAAACACATTTAACCGTTTAAAACAGACTATTTAAACTACATAGAGATTTACTTGTCAGTGCTACTAAATATTTAGAACCCACAATAACCAGCTCGTAAAACTCTAGATAAAAACGATCACCCGCTTTAAAATCGGGGAAAAGGTCGGGAAATATTTCTAGCTATAAATCCATCTAACTTTCCAAGCCATTGACAAAGGATCTAAAAGAGCCCTTACCCAAAGCGAGTTCACATGATGGTCCAAAGAAGGCATGGACAGATTTGGAGATGACGGCCTCCATGGCCTTCATAGGTGCAAAAATATTGGAGCACTGGGAGTCATGGTAAGTCAACACAACTTTATGATAAGGTAGCAGCTGAAGTTTCTTGACAGCCTCGAATCCCAAATAAATTGCGGGCCCAACTCTCATAAGGGAGGCCTTATAATAAGGGTCAAACGGGAGTATCACAGTGACCTTAACTTCATTTTCCTCCCCGAACCATTTCCCTTGCACATCAGCTGGAATCACTGCTCGTCTTTCGAAAGGGCCATTTGTCTCAAAAGCATCCCCCACTGACCACATAGCCCCAGCCCAAATGAGCAATCCCCAACTGTAGATGAGGAAGCGGAGGGTGAACTGAAACGACGGATACATTTCCTCAGATCATTAAGACACAAAAACTTATGGAGCTGGTGGCCAATTAAATAAAAAACACACTGGGACGAAGCTTCACAATATTTCCAATCTGGGAGTGAAGAAGCTGACGAAAGTTCAAGAAGAAACTGAGTAGGGTCCCTTGTTCACTCTCAGATGATGCTGGTAATGTCATTTGTAGCAAGTCCTACGGAATCCTTGTAACTTATACACACGAGTATCAACTCTGAAAAACTTTCCACCGTCCAAAATAGTTGGCACAGGAAGAGCATGCACGTACAGCCTTGTCCGTATTTCTCGATTCAATTGCTTTGTTGAATCAGATTGTTCCTACTTTCTCTACTAAATAGGCTGAGAAATTGGACTGATAGCCCCTTCCGTCATTTGGAGATGAGGACTAAAACAACATTTCGTAGGAGCAGACACTTCCTGCACAACACACTCAGTTTCAAAGGGCCTGGCAAAGGGAGCCCGTCTCTTTGGTAACTTTATTCCCCGAATTCCTCGTCAAATTGATTCGAGGTTGAACAATGTCGGGGAACAGAGGCAATAAATCTGAGTCGTCCATGAAGGAGCACTCCTGGCAATAACTCTTTCCAGCCTCGGTGCCACAAAACCTCAGATTTTATACACTTTTATAGATACGAACTGAACAAATCATAAAAATTGTTGAAAACTTGTGGGGAGCCTTGCTATGATGGCTTGTCCAGTCTCACAACTATTCAGAGTACCGACACTACCAACGCTAACTTGGGTAGTTCAAACTTGATAATAAACTGCCCTTTGGGTGGTTACCCATTTTTTTCCCCAAAACAGCTCGTCACTCGTGAGTTTGGTGAAAGTAAAGCGATAGGCTTGTTAACCGAATGTATCTACACAGTTTTAGACAAGACAGAAGTGCTCATTGGTGTTAAAGGCTCTTGCCCAAACTAGGATTACGGGATTGATGTCTTAGGTCTGAGTACTTTACAGTCGTTTCACCAGACCTGACTCGTCAGGATTGAGTCGAGAGGCAATCAATTAGTTATTTGTCAGGCCCCAAGTTTGGCAAAGGACAACAGTCCATAGTTTCGCATGGGCTTATGGTAAAAGATGGCTAAGAGATTAGGTCTGATCTCTGAGAATTCCCTAATCCGCACCAGAGAGTCCATTCATTTTCTCGATTGTTGGGAAACAAAGGTTTTCACTTCACTTGGAAAGTTGCAGTATGGAACCATATTGTTGTAAATACATCTTTAAAAACAATTAAACACAAGGGCTTAGCCAACAAGTTTGCGACTCAAATTCTGGGAATGAGTTCATATTAGTCGTCACTAGTGACTCGTAGAAATATTCGTGCAAAGTAACAAGTCTTATGCTTTCCATCCCATTGATGATTGATTCAAGTCCAATCCCCTTGTTCACGAGTTGTATTTGATCGCTTCAAAGGAGGGATGATGGTAGATTAGCCTCAGCCGTGGAATCGAACGGGAAACGGGAGGACGTGGATAAAAAGATACAATAACCCTTTTATATTCTTATCCAAAATAATGGCCAATCAGATTAGAGCTGAGACTCAATTCATGTCCACCTCGGGAGAGTGAATTATTTTTAGTCTCCATTGATTTCAGCAAGAAGGGGCGATGTGTAGGGCCGATGGTGGACGTGATGATGAAGCCATGGTGATGATCATGTCCGTATTAGCTCAGCCCAAAGTTTCCATACCTCCAAACTATTGCAATCTTCTCTTAATACACAACACAGTGTATTTTATCTTATCCGCCTCCTTCCCTACTGTTGTTTCAGACAGATAAAAGAAGGGACACTGCATCATTCATAAACGGATCGGAATGTGCAATGATTATTAAAAATATAATGCCTATAATATTTTATACATTATTTTCATATAGTGTAACCCCTCCAGTCGACTTCAAACACCATCCCAATGCCTCCCTGGACTCTTACTATTATTAACTCACTTATTGAAGGCTGTAAGTGCTGTAACAGCTGAATATAGATTTTCTCTATAACTGCCCCACAGGGGTTGGACATGTGTACCTCGATTCCCCGTCGACCCCATCATCTCACTTCCAGACACAAGAGATAGACGAATGACCACAGAGCATCAGATAACTTTTCCTGGACGTCCTGGAGTTTGGATAAATTAGATGTAGGTGAATGTTTTAGCAACTAGGAGCAACTAGGAGCAACTGTGACAAATCTTGTACTCGAGGGGACCGGCGTTTTATTGCACACGAGAGAGAGAGGTCTTCACGAACATAGTATCTCACAGCTACTAATTAAGAAACGGGTTTTTGGTTCCATTTACTGGTCCTTTCGTTTTTTTTTATTCTCTGGGATGCCGAGTTGCGATTTCAGTCTGAGTTTTTTTTGCAGGGAAAAGCCATGGGATGAAAAGCTAGGTTGGGCTGCCCACCTGTTGGTTTGGATTTTGCTTGGGCTTTTGCACTACTTGCCTTGTTCGTTATCTAACGCCTATATTGCTTATTGCTTAGTTGTGGAACTTCAATATTGACATTATTACCTGAGTGCTACTTGGTCACAAATTCACCCAAGCATACATGAGGTTGTTAGCTATGTGTTTGGAAAGCAATAAAATTACATGAATTGAATGTATTTTCACACCAATACTCTCGACTATTGACTATATGGAGCCTCCAGTTTTCTCCAGTATAAACTTATCAGTTCCAGCCCTGCAGTTATCCACATATAGGCATCCTGTTCCCTCAACTGAGTACAAAGGTCCAATCTAATACATACAGACTAAATACTAATGGGATATTGGTTTTATTTCATTTTATATGCCACATTCTATTCCCTTCAAGTGTCCAACTACATTATATTATCCTTTGTATTATAGACCCTGGACTTTAGTGTATACTGGGGCATTATCAAAGCCACGAGCTGCATTATAAACCCTAAGGCGATATTAATTGCTATAGTATTTTCCATCTATTTCCAGTTACCTTTGTCCAATCTCGGTCCATGGACTGTGGGTGATATGATAACCCTGGAGCTGAAAATAAAATACTTATCACCTAATTATCATAAAGATTGGAGAGGGTTCACTAAAATTAGACACGCTAGTCTAACACTTGATCTCCTTGGATTGGAGTATGAACGATCAAGTTGAAGTGTGGTGGGGACTGGGAGATATCCTCTGGGTTTACTGCACCATGTGAGAATATCAGCAATGGGTGCATTTGTCAATTGATTTACGATCAGAGAGAGGTGGAATATATTTTTTTAACGAGAGATCCGTGCAAGACGTGGAATTAGCGTGTTTAACTTTTGTAACTCTATCTGTCTTTGTTTTAAACGAGGGGGTTTGGATATGAGATCAATTAATTGTTAGCTATAGGGCATGACATTTCTTGGCCCATGTTTTGAAGTGGCTTTTAACTTTTAAGCCTCTGGATTAGATGTTTACTATTATTTTAGCCTATTCTAGCGAAGCTGAAGGCTTAAAATCCTGATCATGTACTTGAAAGATAATTTCTTAATTTCATGATAGCATAGTTATTTTATAGTACTCAAGGGTGTAAATAAAAATGTTTAAAAATAGACACAGAGAGACTATATTTAATTATTGCCACTGCAGTGTGACGAGCAGACTCTTAGACTGGAAGAATGTAATGCATAGGTAAGAATGTAAAGGAGACGTTGTCCTAAGGATAATATAAGGGTCATACGATCGCTTATTGGCAAAGTCTACACAAGTCCATTGTATTTGGACGGCTGTCTCCGGCCGCAAAGATAATTACACAAAGAGAGGATGGAAATGGACGGATTGGATTACAGAGGATGAATTAGCAATCTGGGAAGTCAAGGCAAATATTTGAGACGCTAAATGTATTTGGAGATGCACTGGGACTACATGTGCCTTGGAATCATGACTCGCTTCTACTCTAGACTCTCTCAAGTAGATTTTAATAACACACAACATCCCATATTGTTCACGATTTAAGGGAGAATGGACATAAACTTGAGGGATGTTCTATAAGAGGAACAAAAAATGCTTATGAATTCGTGCCTTTGTGTCGTGTTTGTGAGTGGAAAAGTTGCTAAATAATTTGAGAAGGTCTTGGCTCACAATCTTGGATACTCTGTGGTGATGTCGGAAATGCAGAGATTGTGTGCAATGTGCATACACAAAGGGCAATTATGACAGCCAACGAGTGTCCTCCTCTCCGTCTCAGATCAAAACTCTCAACTCTACAGTTGTTTCTTTGGATTTCCCAAATCTGGGGTAGTACAAATAAAAGTAATAGCCAAACTCGTCCCGAACCGCTTGGACACCGATTAATCTTAAGTGTACAATGACGGAGTGTAAAGCCGGTGGTATAAAAAATATTTATTTTTACCTCTGGTCTTAAAATGAATCTCCGCTCGGGGCTTAGGTCGAGATTTTGATTTCTTCGATAAACGTCCGGAGGAAGGAAGGATGGGGACGTAGGAAAGAAAAGCTTGTTGAGCTTTGAACTGTTGTTCGTGGTGGATGGTACAGTGTGGTGAGGAGAACTGCTGTACAAGTTACTACTACTACTTTCCGTGGATACTTTGTGGAGTGGTGAGATTTATAAGAAGTTTGAAATACAAAGAGGAGCCAAGGAATGAGACTGACTTCGTCTACTTCCACTTTCGATATGCCACCACGGACTTGCAAAGCCAGGGACTGGGGCCACAAACTCTCTGCCTCGTCTCATTACAGCGGCAAAGTTTGCTAACCCGGCTCATCTTTCTCCTAATCGGAGACCGGGTTTCTCGGCTCTATTTCCTCAATGTACACAAGAGCGGAGAGAGACGGTCCTTCTTAGAAATAATAATCCTTCCTTACTCCTTCAAGGTACATATTATTGTAGGTCGGAGGGGTAGGAGATCATATCTTGTAGATTCTAGAGGGACAGTGGGGATCACATACACATCCAAAGGTTAAACGGAAAGGCTTATAAATGGAGCCAAAGTCAACAAGAGCCAATTCATCATCTTTGGACACTTACTTATGCCTTTAGGATATTGATTTTGAGCTACTGATGCTAAACGCGAGTGGATAGCCCCATTATCGAAAGCTGGTGGTGCAAGTGGACGTCTTTCTTCACCAGGATCGGCACGGGTCGTTTGATACTGAAATTAAGATTAATTATTTCTCCAGTACCGTCTCCTTCTGTTGTATACACAAATATCCAGACATGTGTCGTTTTATATAGATTTTAAGCTAAGTCTAACATTTTGTTGGACAAATTTTATAATATAGTTGATAGTGTTGGTTTTTTTTTAAGACTTTGCTGAACTTTGCTCTCTTACTTTTTTTTGAGGGCCGAGGGGAATGTTATGTTTCATTTGAGATCTCTGCTGTTTGAAAAAAGGAGAAAAATCTTAGATGGACATGTCCACTTGGTCCGAAGCTTTTGTATGTTAAATATTTACTCTATTAGGTTGAGCGAATAATACACTCTAACTCCGTATGATTTTGAGAAATGTTTTCGTCCCTAAAAAGGCGCGTGTAATTAACACATTGTGATAAAAATAAATCCATGTACTCTCTGCAATCTTTGACGAGCTAATTTGCCAAACTCATGTCGATTTCCAAGGTCATGAGATTAAAGAAGGGTTTCATATCATTGCATTTGGTGGGAATGGGAATTAAATGAATTTTAGGGGTAAATATTATTGGATAAATCTCATAATAATTGAAAATATCATGACCCTGTATAGCTTCTGTGCAAACATAGTCATTACTTAGGCCTCACTGGGATTTACTTAACGTCGTAGTTCTAATAATAGCTCATGTAATTAAACAACTTGAAATTGGCAGTTAAAGACAAAAGTTGAAAAAAAATTAGGTATTAAAAAGGATAAATGAAATTTAACTCAAAATGCAATATCACTTTTAATAGAATTATTCATACTTGTTATTCTAAAAGTTGCTTTGTTTTCAATAAAAAGTTCAAAGTATTAATTAGATTTAAAATCAATTTTTGATGTTTCTTGTTGAGGCTCCCTGAATTGAAATTGGACGTCATCTTCAACTTTTTTTTGCTTATGAAATTCAAGTAAATTAAAAAAGCAATTTTCTAGCACGATAGATTGATTCCATAAATTTTTATCCATCAAACCATGCAGTGGAAAAATTATAAAAGATTTTAGCCCGAGGCAAGGCGAATGTGATCAAGTAATTGCCTTGTCCGTCTGTGTGTCCGCTCGAGACCTTTCTTCAAACTTGTCTGATTTTAATTGGATGAATAGAATTTCTAATTCGAATTTGATCGAACTAATACGGATATTTATATGGGAAACAAGACCCCACTAGTGTTATAAATGTTACAATTGTGTGTAGATTAACGGGAAATGAAATTTAGTATTTAAAATAATTTTCAAAGTGGAACATGATGCATGGGCCCGAAATATATTAAATTGCCCACTGTAAATTGTTTGATAAAGTGTAGGTTGTAGAAAGTTGCTGATATTTTATGGGAAGGGAAGAATGTAAAAGGTGGAATATCAGAATACTCAGTAATATTAGCTCAATTATTTTGATTTATCAAACTTCAAAGCTAATTACTAGGGATTGAATTTCAGAGTAGAACGGGAGTGCACGCATACATGACTCTCAAGCTCACAAAGTGATGGATTCTTGTGTGAATGTTGGGATGGAATCAGTACAAATTACTTTGGTTCCAGTGACTCGTATTTCATCGTTTTGTTACTGCCTTTTCACATTTCGTATGGATTTCTGGTATGCCCTGAGCAATTTGTTTCAAGCTTACAATTAGTAATTATACAATCTTCTTCGTATCCAATTTCATGAGGGATGCATGAAAATGAAATTTTTGAAATTTCAATTGTTTTTTTTTGCTTTTGAAAGCCATCCCTTGTAAGCACAAGCTGTAAGTACTACATTTAATAGGATTAATGAAACAAGATTTTAAGGCATTTGTCACAGCTCACTCACAAGTCATATCATAACTGAGTTTCAAGACGTCATTTTTCATCTAATGGCGTCTCTTTGAATAACGAAGCTTTTAACTTGAGTCCCTTTGAGGGATTTTAAGTCAACTTATAAACTATTTTTTAATCCCTTAAACAGTCTCGCTATTAAGTATTATCGCTATTAAGTATTATCGCTATTAAGTAGCTTAAGTATTAAATGACTTGACCACTCACCCAGGAGGACTGACTTCTAACTAAAAACTAACTTAAGTAGCACAGATAGAATAAGACTAGAGTTACCTTTCATTTTGACTTTGGACCCTAAGTTTGCCCTCCACTGACCTTTGGGCTAATGTTTAGAAATTCGTGATCACATTCACTGTAGCTTTTATCCGAGTTGGTCAAATTCGTTGAGTACGATCTATAAATAGGTTCATAAAGAAAACTGACTCCTTCCAACACCGGCTATGTTAATTCCTGAGAGCTATGAGCTGGATATTACAATCTAAACTCTAATGGCAACTGCTTCTATAAAAATTCAATTATCCACCTTCAATAATTGATGTTGATCTAGAGTCTATGACAGGCTGTATGGAGCATTGGGAATGTTCGAAACGACTAAACGAAGAACAGCAGTGTCGGGAATAAATTGGAGGATGATGGCTTTTGTAATCGTATACAGCTTGACCATGCGATACCTGGGCGTGAACTGGGGTTTTTATAAACCCCAAAGTGTTTTTAAAAGGGATCCCAGGAATTTTTGTTAATGTGCAAATTGATTGTACGAAGATGTTGCTACTGTTTAAAAGCCCGATTTTCCTATTGAATTAAAATTTGATATTTCTAGAAAAAATAATAGGCCAACAGGATGGCATCAGTGGCTACCGAACAAAAGATCTACCAAAACAATTTTCAAAAGATGAGTTTGGAATAGTATCCTCATACCTCTAATGAACTAGCTATCCAATAGTTTTACTCGGGTTTTGAAAAACGATGTAACCTAAATTTGGCCTTGTTTTTTTTTAAATCTTAAAGTTATTTCCCTATGCATTCCTTCCCGTCCATAATTTTAGTGTTACTACAATTAATCTAAACTAAACTATCTAAATCCCACCCTCCGGTATTTTAACTATGCGAAAAAAGAAGTGTGAATTTCAAAGTATGGAAGAAAAAACTCTAAACTTCTAAAGAAATCCTATTATTAACGGTGGGAGATAATATAGCTGAACTTCACATGCTCTGGAGCTATTCCCTTTGATAAAAAGTTTCATAAGGAGAAGTTTGTTTAAAAAAAGTTTGATACCGATACGACTCACTAGACTTCTATTCCATGGATTTACAGCTACATTTTGGACGTGGGTTTGACAATCACTTAGCATTACTTTAGGGGAACCCTGGTTAAACCAGATGGAATAGGATTTATGGTTTACGCCTTCAGAACAGATAAGGGTTTATCCTTCTTGCTACCTTGGGTTGTTATTGCTTTCATCTTTCAGCTGCTTATCATAGTGGCGAATAATGTAAGAAGCTTTTTGACTCGATGGGAAGAATTGTCAAAGCCTCCGTGAGTTTCCCAGTTCTCAGTATAAATTATATAGTAGGCAAGTGGAGGATGGCTTGGAAAAAAAATATTATTTCTACCTCATTGTGTACCGTTCTGATTTTAAAACTCAATAGGTCAAGGGGGTTCAAGAAACTTTCTGCTCAAAGGATCATACCCCAGGGCATTTCCATGGTCAAATACAGTAAGGAATACGTTGTTAAAAAGTACAAGAAAAGTTTCAAGTGACCCCTGGCCTTGTCCAACTCATCAGTTCGAATGTGAGGATCTACTGCTTCGTGAAATGTGAGTAACTTGTAGTGATTAGTAATTTAATTAGTAATCCGACTAATTCTCTGTAAGCTCAGAGGAATCGATAATCGATCAATCGATATCCGCCCTAAATAAACCATCCCCTCATGTCCACCTATAAATCCCCATTAGAATTCCGACGACATAGCAGAAAATCCAGATAAAATTCCTTGCCCATCCCCCTAGACAAATTTATCAAATTCCCCAAAGCCTCAACAATAGTTTCTCCCAACCTCAAGCTCCCAAAGTTGTCCAACTGTGAAGAATACCTCAAGAAACTTCCATGTCAAACTCTCATCAAAGAAAAGCAATAAATTAATAAACAGTGAGGAAATAAACTTATTTCCCCCCACCATTGTGAAAAATAATAACCCCTTGCCACGGAAAGTAGCTTCCCTGTTGATTCCCCGATTCAGAGTCCGAAGATCTTTGCCATCCCACGAATTGCTGAAAGTCACCACGCAATTCTGGGAAAGAAGAGAGAACAATCTGTGTAATGAAATGAAGACGAGAGGAAGTGGTGAGAGAAAGCAGGGAAGTTTTGGCCCGAAATCCTATAAGATGTCTCCCTCAGGTTTGATTCAGAATCCGGGTAACTTTCCCAACTTTCACCGGCTGAAAGTTTAGAGAGAAAGAGAGATTTTCTAGCTCGCCCTGGTCGGGACTGGAGATGTCCCGGTGGAAATCCTCCTTGTACTAAACTCCCGGAGTGGAAAGTGGACGTCTGGCGGACTTTGGTGAAATCGGGTTTAAGGAGGAGACGGACGGGCTTTCTCCGAAAATTGTGCATGGTACCCTTATGCCTCTTATACTTATCCACCAGGATAACGTCTCTTCCGGGGGTGAAGGCACTCTCTTCGGTACGTATGCTCACTTGTACATCCCAGGACCCTTTTCATTTCCGACTCCTATCCCATGCATTTATATAAGCTCTCTATCTCTCCACTATCAAGTGAGAGTCGGGGTTTAGGACGGGAGGAATATGTTGCACTATGTATCCACTCCTCACTCTCCACCTCTATACGTAACTTGACTCTCTTTCCCACTTTATTTAGTTTGGATATTTTTGCCTCAGGATATCCTTTGGCAGATAGATCACCGGAAATCGGATTGATTCATGTGAGTTCAAAGAAAATTAAATATTTATCCCCGCACCCTGAGTCTGTACATACTGACGTTGGAGACGGGGACTGGGATATAAATGTATCTGGCTGCTCATGTCATACGTATCAGACATTAGACCGGATTTTGATTCCGAAATTTGAAATTTTGTTTACTTTAATTTGATTCCCGATATCTAGGCCGTATTTTGAAAGGGCTTTGCCGAGTCTACGGGTCTGGATAGACGGGACTGGATGAAGGATTGATAAGATTTATTTCCCTCTATGAATTCATAACTGAGAGAAAACAGGGTGGGCTCATTGGGCCTATGTTGGGATGCTCCTATGCGAAATATGCGACCCTAGGATCCACTCCCTATACACCTGAGTCCCGGGAATGTAAATGGACTTGGGTGAAAGGCTTTTAAATTCATTTGAGTCATAAAGCCTCTGGACCAATTTTTTTACCTTCTCCAGAAGCTTTCATTGCAATTAATACGGTTGGGACAGATTAGTGCCTCTGCCTCAGAGTGATCTCCTCAACCTTCTTTGGGATGTATGGATTTGGAAAGTTGTCGCTGGTCTGGAGCTGCACGCGCCTCCTAAATCGTTTTCACGAGCCGGACTCTAGACGATGATTTAATTAGGGGAAAAGGGGCAGCGTGGGTATGAAAGGTCCCTAGGACGGAGTTGACTATGGACAGTGTCTAAATATGAAGTGGTAGAGGTGGGTTCAGGAGTTCATCAAGTCTTGTATTTGTATCTCAATCAAAGTTGCACAAGTTGGAGAATCTGGGTGAACAAAGTAAGAGAAAGGAAAGGGTGGAAGATACTAGGTTCCATCCCATCCTGTGCAAAATCAATAAGGCCTATGCGCGCAGCAGCATTGTTGGCCCTTTTTGATGAAGAAGGGAATCTGCAGTAGGCAAGCGTGTCACCTCATCAGCCCTAGTGTCCCAGGATCCTTCTCAGCCTCAGCCATACCAATCACATCAGCCAGCAAGTTCATCTTCCTCGTACAGAAGTCCCTTGTCCACCGACACACTTACCAAATATCACACACACTCTCTCGTCTCTCCTACTTTTGCATACCTGATCAACTTTCTCTCGCTCTTTTTTCCTTCTTCCCAAAATCTAAAGTCCAATCTCACTGACCCAACTCACTCCACCACCTTTAATCATCAATCATCTTCTTCCACACACCCTCACTTGCTCTCCGTACGGCAAGTCGAGGAAAGGGGGAAAAGTTGTGGAAAAAAATATCAAATCAAACTCTCACCAAATCTGCACAAATACTCATGGTCATCAACAAAACACTGGCACTGGATAAGTCCCCTCTCGGGTAGCTGTGTCCACATCTTCAAGTGGATCACTCATCCTTGTCCCTAGTCATTTTTTGGATAGTTAGCTATATCGAGGAATATACACGTATATCTCATGTGCTCTCTGAAACCACAACATAGGATCGACTATCACCGTGCTATCACAAGTTTGTATCAATGTGTCTATTGTCACAGGGTGTAACCAAAAGTCTTCGATTCTCTAGGTGTTGTGACCATCACACAAGGTAAGCTCAGTTTCCTATTTTTAGCCCGTTCGTTAGGGCTTATAGGATCATCGATTTCTGTCTGTCCGTCCGTCCGTCCGTCCATCTCATAACTCACGAAAGAGGTGCTCTAAAGTCACCAAATTTTGCACACTGGTTTGTTAGGCTAAAGTAGGATTCAAGTTCGAAGATGCGCTATATCGGTCAAAATATTGACCCGTGGGGGTCAAATGACCGTAGTGGGTTTGTGATAACATCAGGGGGGGTCAATCATAGGGGGTTTTAGAAAATAGTCCGAGAATCTCCAAACTTCACAGAATTGATCTTTGGATAAAAGTAAAGGTGAATTTGGAGTTTGGGTTGATTAGGATGAAAAGGTGACCAGTGGGGGCTGACCGTAGGGAATTTACCAGAAAATTAATTTACAACTCTGTAATTTTGTTTAAATATGCTTTTTGACAATACACGAAACTTATTCAATATTCAGATTCAGACATATCAGATTCCAGGATTTCCCGTGGGAATCGACCCTGGGGGGTTTCTTTGGGCATTCTCTTAGAGTCACAAAATTTGTTGTCCATTTTCTTCAGGACTATAAGCTATAATATGGGACAAAACCGAGACAGATACTTTAGATAATATGATGTGCTATTGTCGAATATAGAATTCATTTACTAAATAAATTACCCGTCGGGGTCAGGTGGTTTTTTAAACATGCACCTTTAGTTCTAAAATTTGGTATGCAAGTTCCTGATTTATATACTAGGACAGGATTTTTTCAATCGCATAAAAGAATGACCAACGAGGGTCAATTAATTATAAAGGGTTTTATCAAAATAAATCTACAACTCTGAGATTCGGGTACCAGATTGCAATATAAAAGGTACTGTGACTGTCTGTGAAATCTCTGTCGAAGTATTGACTCGTGGGTTTTTTGTTTTAGTTGACACATAATCCCCAAAATTCACAGACTTGATCTTTGAGTGAACGTAATGGTTAATTTCGAGTACGGATCGATCGAGATCAAAGGGTCACCATTGGGGGCTGACCGTAGGGTGCTCACTAGAAAATCGACTTAAAATCAAGATATGATTCTTTTGGACAATAAACCCTGAGAAGGTTTGACTACGGGGGGGGGGGGCAGGGCGTGAGGTCGAAACAGGGGGGTTTCTTTGACGTAGCTTTGATTACATAGTACCATGGGGGTTTAAAAACTGGAGGGATATTATCAGATTCTACAAACGAACGGGCCTTTCGTAGCTGCTTGGAGTAGGTTTATATATGTGTGTGTGTGTGTTTTTTTGAAATGATTGTCTTGTATAGTGTCTAGCTTGGGTTAAACAACTGTTAATTAACAAGTGAGGGCTTTGGGTTCCAAATGAAATCAGAACTTGAAATCAGATCAGTCCAATTTCCTCTGTAGTGCCACAAAGAGCCTGAGGATAGGGATTTTTCCCTTCTCTCTAACATAATCACTGGGATGGACTAATTAAGTAATTAGTACGCCTCTCATCCTACATATTTCTATGTGTCACATCCAATCATCTTTATTCATTAGCGGATGTAACTGAGTTGGGCCTTATTCACGAAACCTCTGGCTCTGAAAGTTGCATGTGTAATCAACTTGCCGTGTTCCACCCACTGGCTTCGTCCAACTACCCGGATGGACTTTTTATCAGCTATCAACACTTGGGACTGATCTCGTAATCATTCAATAATAATAATGCTCCTATTTCCTCCCATATAATTCTCTTCCCTTTCCTTGAGCCCGAATCCCGCATTGCTCCGCCAAATCGGGGTATTTGCAATACTCGGACCTTTTGTTCCAATCTGGGGATTGTATTTTGATTGTTTAGAGTGTTATTTTTTTTTAGAATGGTGAATGAATTTGTATCCTTGGGACTTTGGCTTTGGATGAATCGAGATTTTTTTTTATAAATCTGTCAAATCCTTCGTCTCTTTTGGGCCTTGGTATTTAAATAACGAGATTAGAGTGGCCCACTTTCTTTTGTCAGTCTTGAGTCGGATGTCATACTTCATCTTCAAAAAACTCCTAGTATATGTAATACCGAGGCTTAGTTTTTGGAGTGACAAGGAAGATTGGAGCTAATTCTTTTTTGGGGGAAGGAATTTTGAATTTTTTTAAGCGTGGATTTAAACTTTAAATTTAGAGTGGAATGTTTTATTTTCGGATATTTTTTAAATGTGTTTATTATTAAGAGAATTAAAATGTGGAATTTGATAAGGAAATGATATGGTGTGAATTTAATATGTTGGAAACGGGCTGTAAATGTCTGTAGCTGGAGATTTGATCGATCGTTGAAGTTTTGATGAAAAATTGGCTGATAAATTACAAGTGTATGATATTACACAACTGGTAAGCTTGAAGGTATAATCCATCTCAAGTTGTTGGCTTTCCCATAGCTTTTTAAAATGAAGCTTGTGGAATATTAATCTTGGAGCTTTTAATTTTTGGGGAAAGGAATAAATGAGTTGAGATGAGAAGGGATATGAGATTTCCATATTTCGTTCCCTTTGCAAAAGAGAACTGGGCTAAATCTCGAATAGATTCAAATCGTACATTCCAAGCTCGTTAAATCCGTGTCATTTCATGCAGTCTGACAAAATGATGGGATCCTTTTCCATATCGTATTTCCATCCTCAAAACATTGTTCATCATTTCGTGTAGGAAGAGAGAGAGAGAGATTTTTTTCTCAACCCTTCTAAACTGGTAGGGAAAATATGGTGAAAACTTTGAAAATATTTTCCACCACCGCTCCAGATTTATCTTTGATGGCAACTCTACTCATCCCCTAGACTCTGTACTAAATCAAGGAAGTATAGAAATACCAATTGGATTTCTATCTTGCTCCTCTCTCCTTGAAGAGGCTGTCGGGCTAAAAATTGATTTTTAATATGTTTTTGGTGTAGTGCAGGAAATGCTAGATGATGGAATCCGGGCTGAAATGGCCAGAAGCTCCAAAGGAGAAAGAAATAGGGGAAATCCGTGAAATTCCATGGCACATCTTTCACAAATCCGCAAGTATTGGATGTAACCACTTGGACTGCCTTGGCATCATGGGCAGAGGAGCTCTGTCTAGTTTCTCTCTATATAATGCATAATGCATAATAGGAGTGTAAAAAAGTCCGAATTTCGCCAGAGTTCCATGTATTGCGTATGTATGTGTAGGGTGGTGTTGTAGAGTATCGGGTTGGATGAGGACGTAAGTATATCCAGAGCTTGGTTCAGTTTCATCTCTTCGTGCTGTCTATCCGGATTTTTTTCCCCTGTTTTGTCTCATTCCAAAGTCTCGGATATTCTTTGATGTTGGATGTTCTGTAAAATGGAAAGGGATCTCGGAAGTTGGAATTTGGAGCATTTCCCGTTGATGATTGAACTTATCACTATGGGTTCGTGGAATGGCACACACAGAAAGCCTTGCATTCTATTGGCAGTTCTTTTACAACAATTTTTATCCATAAAAATAGGAGGACGGGATTGCTCATTCCTCTCACATTTATATAATCCATGTAATTAAACTGTCCCGTTTGTAGTTGACTTGTGTAGTACTATGGAATATCTAATAATATTCCATCTTTCCACTTCCAACACATCTAGTCCACTTAACAAGGTAATAAAAGCGGATTTGTCTCATGTGCGTTCCTGGAGTGACGACCTTTGTCACTCGTGTGTGTATCCCACTACTCCCCCTTCACCATCCTTCTCGACCAAGGGGGGACGTGGAATAATATTTATTGAAGACCCCTTTTAATAATAAAAACCCGGGAGACAAAGGTGATGAAAAGGATGTTTGTGCTAAGGACATGTTGGTATGAAAGGATGATGGTTTCCAGAAGGCCGGTGTTGTGTTCCAGGTAATTCATTCCAAGAAGTGGCATGTGGCTGGATTCACACTCATCTCCTTTTACACATCGACCAGATCTCTCTCTCTCTCTAGTCCCCCGGCCTTCATTAAAAAGAGAGCCCAACTGGGTGCAAATAATTGATCCTGTTTCGATTTCAACCTTCCAAATTGGCTCTCCTCTAGTCTCTCACCTTCCTCCTGCCTCTATATTGATTGAGGTTCGGTGGACTGAAACTAAAATTAACTCCCTAGTCCATGGAAGAGGAAAGGTCTCTGTATTCCCATTCTTCTTCTCTCTCTCTCTATCTCAGGAGGACAGTAATTCTATTTAGACGTCTTTCAGGGGTATCAAGAACATGAGGGGGGAGGGGGCTTGAGACCTTAGCACCAGACCCAGATCAATCCCGACCTGCCTAAGAGACTCATCTGTTTTCATCTGGGCTTCCGGTCGTTTCCTCCGCAGTGTCCTCTCCTCCCTTATGTGTACGTTTGGGAGAGGGAAATAAGGAATAAAGGAAGGAAGGATGGGTCATTTATTTATTGTTGAACCCATCATTGGATCAGTAGCCTTTTGATAATGTCACTTTTTTCAAAGAAGTGGACAAAGGATGTGAGAATGAGGACTTATTGAATAGTTGGGCAAACTACGTGAGTGTACAAAACGGCCGTTTTATTGCAACCGACAAGCGAGGAAATGTTGTGAAACAGAATTCCATCCTGGACAGGGCCGAAAAGTCGTAGAGGGTTTGGGTAGGTGTTTATAGATATCTTCTCTTAGTTATGATCAGATATAGGGAGGATGAGGAAAGGCTTCTGATGGCATTCGAACCACCGTCCATTTGTATCAACTTTAGCGGAGAAATGCTTGAGGGAAGTATGTAGAAGCGGATCAATGAATGAAACACAGCCCGGTTTCTGTTACCAAGGAATTTTAATGAAACTAGAATGTGGCCGAGTAAATTTCCCCTTTCTAAGTCCTCAAAGAGCTTCGCCTATTGCTTTGTGTGGACAAGTCTCCTGGTCGTCAGTGGTGGTGGTGGATGTGGGTGGTGGTGTTGGCATGAGGTCATATGGTCCACACTTGTTTTATGTACCATGTACTTGTGTCGCATAGTCTGTGATGAAAGTCGCGTTGGGACTCACTGAATATCTTGTAAATTTATGGAAGTGCCTATCAAGTTTTTTTTCTACTAACGGGATGCCACGAAACAACATGGAACGGCCGTTCTACTCCCATTACATCATCATGATGGTATGGCTCTCCATAGACACATATACGTGTACAACCGGGTAAAATGCAGTCTTGGGGATAGTCCCTGGGAAAAGATGCATAAATTGTGCTTTCTCGGCTGTTTTTGAAAACCGGCTGGCTTCCTTCCTATTCCCAGCTCTGCTTAAGGACTTGAGCAGATTATCAAGTTATGAACTCATATACACTCCCCCATCTTTCCATCCATTTTTATGCTAGCCAAAACTTGTGCTTTCTTCTCAACCTAGTCACTCCTCTATCGCTTACAACTTTGGAGTGTGACCGAGAGTTGGGAACAGTTCTGGGTAACCTATGGTCTCTCTTTAGATGCAGTTGATGTGCAGAATGAGACTGGGATGAATTGTGAAATAGGTGGAAGTGTATTTGGAGTACACTCACATAATTATATAAAGTTCGTATCAATTTGATATGTTAGGGCAAATGGAGGGACTTGGTGTGAGTTGATTATCTTCGTCGCTCAGAGTTACAGATTAATTAAGAGAGTCACTAGACCATGTGCTGCAAATCTTAAAAGAGAGATTATTCTGTGCACAGCTTTAGGAATATTGATTTCCCCCCTCTTAGCTATTAAGAGTTGGAAGAGCTCTCTCACACGGGGGCTTTCACCATCTTTCTAAAGACTTAGGCTATAAAGTCCTCCTACTTAAACATTGAAATCCATTTAACACCTTAATCTCTGACCTTATAACCATTTTATTTTATTTTCTATTAAAATTCTACCTACTCCACAGGAGATTGAGGGATCTTGTACACTGCCAGACAAATCTTACTTCGCCAAGGCTCCTTTTTTATATCATAAGAATTTTACAAATCTGGATTCAAATCCACAACTCCGAGATAACCAAGGATAAGGGCGGCTGCCTTGTCCAAACTGTCACAGTCAAATCTTAAAGTCGAAGAGAACTGAACGTGTTATTTTGTGATGTTATTGAGGACGAAGAAGAAGGAGGGAAAAAAGTGCTTTGTCAGGAATTCAGGTTCGGATGGGCCGTCGTTTGCTCAGCTCCACAAAAATCTAACCTGATCGCATAGTAACGTGGTTATAGAAATACGTACTGTGTGGATAGTTGGTCTATTCATCAAATGAAATGGCTTTGAGATTTGAGACAGAAATGCTGAAATGGGAAGATTTGTCGAAGAAATTGAATCATGCAATTTCCCACCTGGAGCTCCTGGAGCCGACTCAATGGAGACTAGCGTAGATTGGAATTTAAATTTAATTACGCTGGTTCACAAAAATAATTCTCTTGTGTGTCTATAAATACTCATTGTGCTTATTAATACACGGAGGAGTCTAAATAAAATCCTACGTTACTCTACGAGTAGCGTACTCGAAAACGTTACAACCTTCACAGGCTTCCCGTACCCAATGAATGTAAATCCTACTACTTTATGAAATTTAACTACTCATCACCATCACGACGACCACCACCGCCGGTGAGTTGCCTCCGTGACTTTCTCCATTGCTGGAAGAGGAACGCGGACCCGATCCCCTTTCACTCACTTCCCAGCTACTCCCATAGAATTCTCATGACCCAAGTTTCAAAATAGTTGTACATGAACTTCCGACTTGAAACGTTGGCACATCATGCGTATTTCAGTCTTCCAGCATTGGGTCTTGAACCCTTGAACGGCTCAACGTCAGGATGTAACAGCCCTGTCCACCAGTCCGTACCTACAGTAGGAAGTCTATTCAAGGGACGAGAGTTCGTGGTTCCAGCTGGGCTTTAGATTTTTCCCATTTCCTCTGGGGCTGTGGAATTGGTGGAGGACTGGGCTATATGGAATAACAAAGACGAGAGACTAAGAACAAACGAGGCGTTTTGGCCCTTGTAGTTGTAGCCCGTGTGTAGCAGGGAGAGAAAGCATGAGGACTTTCATTGTGCCAGATGGGTGCTTTCCTCTGTATTGATTCACTAAACGCATTATTCCCTTCCATCTCGAATCGTCGAATCGAGGAGATAGAGTGGAATTGGGGAATCCCTTTGCATACCTATCATCATCCTTTCCTCTTTAAACCATCAATTATTATCATCAACTTCATACTCTCCACTTCTAATCACATTTTAGTTCATTGCTCACTAGAGATGAGACGGAGTATTGTTACAGTTATCGGCTGCAGAGGACCCGGGATAGTTTAGTAGTAAGTCCCTCCATCTCCGCAGATGGATTCGCCACGTCCCTTAGGAGGATCGTCAATGGTGGCTTGGAGTTTCCATCCTTCTGCTCCAGCATCTCCAGTTGTTTAGATGTGGTCTGGGAGTAGGGCTGCTGGATTTTCTGAGGCAGTACTCGAGCAATTAGGAGGAATAATCTTGAGAAAGTAGTGGAGAAAAAATCAGCTCATTCCAGAGGAAGAAGGAGAGGAATTTTTATTACGAGATTCAATCGGGTTTGACGGATCAGTTGGTTCATGTACGACTGTTGTAGTAGGAGGTTCCCTCTGACCTAGTCTGGTCTTGGGAGCATTCTTTCTTCTTTTCTCTAATACCAAAGGGTCACCAGTGAGCTTGTATAGTTCTTTCTGCTAAGGCATAGCAAGGGCTAATATCCCAAATACTGTTCCAACAACTTCCATCAACGACCATGATCACATCTCGAGCCATAAAAATATTATCGGAGGGAAGGATATATAGAGAGACCATCTGGGTCGGGGGTAAAAGAACGAAAGGGTTTATTTTATTTTCAACTCATCTTCACTTTATGATCATCCTGAGAGGGTGGCCAAGTCCAAGACAAGAGGAGGGGGGAACCACAGCCAGGTTTTGAAACACAACTGGACACCATGGCCACCATCCCGAACGCATCTCCCCGAAAGTATGTTAAACAACATACCTGTGGATAGATACCGAAGACGGGATCATCATAACAGACGTAGGCCCACTCACATACTTGATTCACCATTGTGCATAGAAAAGCCCACCGACGAGACCTGGCAGGTCTAAAAAGCTCTTTTGGTTCGAGTGCAGTGGTTGAGGACTAGACACAGGATGGATAGAGTGGGCCCTCCATCCTACTGCCTCTGGACTACTTACACTTAGCACAGGATTGACGTCATGGTGTACTTTCTTCCTCAAACTGACGTCATCAGCTCCCAATCTAAAACATTCCAAAATTGAGCCTCTCTTCATCTGAGAATATACAACTTTTTTCTATCAACTCTCGCACTTTCTCCACCGACTTTGGCCAACAACAACAAAAAAATTGTTGGGAGGACCTCCTTCTCCATCTCCTCCTACTTTCCCCCTTTATTCCACATTTCCAAAGAATTTTGACTCGTTTTTTTGGTGAACAAAAATAAATATACATTTGACACGAGTAGCCTTAGCCTTTGGAAATAGAAGGAGGAGATGGGAAGGTAAAGGAAAGCAGATGGATTTGCAGCCACATAAAACTTGATACAATTCTTCATACTTAGCGTTTTGGACATGTGGGTCTAACTTTTATCAAAAGTAAAAGTTAGGTGTTATGCAGGGGTGGTAATATTATTACTCGTACATGCATAGCCCACACACACAAACACACACCGCCGGACTATTTATGATGAGAAGGCTGATGAACAGAGAATGGAGGGATAGGAATTGATTGGTACTAACAGTTAAGAGGTTATACTCATATGTGCTGCACAGAGTTGTTAATGGCTCAATGGCTGGTCCTGGTGGCTCAATAAACTAAAGTTTGGACGGTAAACTATGACCAGTGGCAACTGGGAAGCATTTCTACTCTCTCAGTTTACGTCCATGGTCTATGGAACTGGGAAGATTTCTGAGTTGTCTCCTCCGCAGTTGTAAGTTAAGGGCTGGAGACTTTCGCCCTCCCATAGTCCACTCTCAAATACATACATAGACATCTCTATGAGGTGAGTATAATGGGACACTGAACCTCGTCTGTAGTGTCTCTTGCCAAACGAGTCAGTTTAGCTAAGGATTTATGTGTGCTGATGCGGAGACCTCCACTCTAAGTTGGCGGATGGATGGTTGCCGTATTATATCCAAAGGCCTGGGTATCCTTCTCCTCCCTCAGAGCCTCACATTCTCACAGTCACTCTAGACTCTGCTTAGTTAAGGGACACTTTCCATCGTCATCCTTGACTGAGCCTGGGAACAGGGACCACTCGATGTGCACAGGAAGTTGGAGCCATTGAGTGACTAAATTTCTTCAACTCACTATTTCCCCACAGATTTTTTCACCCGTGCTAACAGCCTTATTTAATAGGTAATCAAAATTCGTCTCCACTCCCAAAACTCATTTGGAATCTTGGCCCACTCGTTTATCTCTCGGTTTCCCAAGCCTATGGGTTGGATTAAGCTAACAACATCTCCATTAGGTGTTGGACACGAGGGAGATTATGTTTAAACGTGGAAATGGTCAATGTTCTTACTGGATACTTACCTTCCGCCTGTGCTTAATAATTCAGAATACTCTTGGGTAATAGGCTATTCCACACTGCTCTGGTTGCTCGCGCTTTAACTCCCTGGCCAGTCTAAACTCTCTAGCTCTTAAGCCCTTGTACCGATGAGTGGAAAACTTACCATACTACTCTCGTGTGAAGCTTCCAAGCTATTATCCAATCACTTCCTCAACCCACACTCTCAGATACCTTCTTTTTTTTACGATCTTTCCAAAATTTCAAAGCCCCTGTGAGAGGTCCGGATCTTTCGGAAGTTGACCTGGTCAATCATCTCCTATCCGATCCCGTTTATGTTCTCCAAATTACCTATCACATTCTTTTACTGAATGTCAAACACCACAAAAAGGAAAGAGGTCTCTTTTTTTTACTACGCTCAATCACGCTTCGTCCATTCCTCCAGTGAGGATGGGTACACACTGGACCTTGTCATCCCACATAGTGACAACACACCTTTTAGCTACCCTTCCCACTATTGACTTTACATTCATGGTTTTACGATGTGGAACTGATGGACTTACTATTGGTTACACGTGTGTGTTAGAACATACTTGGAGACACGATAGTCCAAGCCAGCCTCCCCTGTTATCCTTCAGCCCCACAATTTTCTGTTCCTTTGGCGGTGTGTTTTATTTTTCAAATCAAATCCTGCATATTTACACCACTCGGCTATTAAAGCCCTGTTTTTGGTGAAACGATGCATAAATAGTATGAATAGTAATGAGCCTGTGAAGCTGCCAATTTCTCTCGCCCTAACGAATGAAATACCTACCCTCTCTCCTTGAGAAGATGTCTTAAAACTCCTTGCGCTCCTTGAGAAGAAGCATTCAATTTAAAATTGGGTTGCACCTGGACACGGACAGGGACTTAGAGAGTCTTACACAAAGATTTTTTTCTTCCCTCTCTCCCTCCAAGCAAAGAGTCAGACACACAAACATACACACCACACCTGAAATGTTGAGAAAGTACTTTTTGTGTATATGTCGTTTGGGAAAATAGGTTCATTTCTCCAGGGACTTGTATTCACTAGAAAGCTCATCTCTCTCTCTGTGTGTGTAAAGTAGCTGGTCCTGCAACAAATACGCCCACCATCCTTATCTCCCTCTGGATTCCCGTACCACTTCATACTTACCAACCACCACCCTCAACGGCCTCAACCATCCACTACTTTCCCTTCTGTCCTCACGACTCAAGTGTTGGACCGACCTGAACTCTCTTAATATTTGTTCTTCCCTAAAGAGTTAATGGTTTACTCCGACTTGAAATCTTTTCCCATCCTATTGACATATAGCACAACAGCAAACAAATAATGGCTCTGAATTTCCCAATCTATCTTTACCTTGTGAATCCCCACATTTCCCACTCTCAATTGGTCCCTCTGACTTGGCACTCGCAAACTCGGCAGTCATTGTGTGCCGTTGTGTGTATGGGTATGTGTGGCAGTTGTACGTGCTGTGGTGGTGGGAAGAGTAGCTTGATAGCATTCTTTTGCAAATCCGGATTTAAATCAGCTTCCCCATGTGGGCGACACCGGATTTCTGCAACTGACTGCTTTCATTTCCACAATATCCCATCCACCACATTCTCAGAGGGCGGAAGAACTCCTTCTCTATTCTCGTGCACAAGTTCCACGAGGGTGATGTTTGAAAATCTGAGATTTATGAACCTCCATGCTACGAAACTCTACACATAGTCCCTAACACTTATGCCTGAGATCATTAGCCAAACTCGATGGCATGTCTGGAGGCAGTTTCTTTTTAGAGAACTGAAATCAGCTAGAACTACCCATCAGTTCTTGCATACATAGGTCCATGCGGGTAGGCAGTATATCTGTACAGTAGTTTGTAGGCAAAGGCTCAGATTGCCATTTACAATGGGGAAATATCTGAATAATAACTTGGTTAACATTCCTATGGGAAATAAGCAGATATTTGTGCTCTCCACACTCTTGCTGATAGTGAGTCGGTGTTGTGTGTGCGTCCCAGAGTGAAATATTTAACCCTCCTCAGACTCCAATACTAAATAAATTATGGACCGAGTATTCAAACTTAACATGACAAAAGAAAGGATGTAAATACACTGGTGGGTAGGTTTGCGTACGTGTGACACATGTCTCTGCATAATCTCTGTGAACACTTTGGAATCCCATCACCACCAGCCCAAGATGGTGGGATCGTGAGGGAGCAAGCCGGGGATGGTGGAGTTATGACTGCTCATCATTTATTACAGGGAATGAAGAGGTTAAGGACTACAAGAGCCCGACTGGCAGTTATTGTAATAACTTTTGGGATTTCCCTTGATCAGAAGAGCCCACATGCTTTCCCCTACTCCACATCTCTGCTTTCTCTTCTTGTGTCTCTAATGGGAATAATTTCCTTAGACTTCTTTGAGAATGGAAAGTGTGGCCATCGGTGGCTGTCTCTCTCTCTCTCTTTCTTTGAGGCTCGTATAATTGATGAGGATGATGACCGAGTGGAGGTGGTAGTCCGAACTGCTATTCCTCTTATTATTGGGATGTTGTTGACGTATGTACGAGTAAATTGATGAGGAGAGTAATAATATTATACAATGTTGCAATGTGAATGGAGGAGAAAGTCCCAGAGTTTGTGAATAATATTTCTATGCAAAATTAAAGTTTTGTAAGAGACAAAAGGGCTCGACAGGGGGGCTTTGTCGGGTGTACAACTTTGTCCCTTTTGTGAAATTAGCTCAGCCCTACCTATTTCTTCGGAGTGGAATTGGAAAAGCCAGGACGGACCCTGGAGAAAGAAGGGAATCTGCCCATCTCTAATCTTGTACTTAGGAAGGGCATAAAATATTTTTTACCCCCTTTCCACATTCTCCTTAATCAACTCATGCTCCGTTGAATCCTTTTATTCAAAAAGAAAACTTCAATCTCCACCGGCTATCTTTTTTAATTCAACTTTAATAGCTAAGGTACACAGACTGTGCCCACAATCTTGATTACCCATCGCTGTTTCCTTGGCTGAGGCTATTGCCAAGGAGGAGGGAGAGTTCCCACTCATTTCCGTCCACCGACAAGGAATGCAAAGGCTGGAAAAGAGGCTTATTATTAAATGTCTACCTACGGTAGCTGGACGTCCGCATTTAGCTCAATAATCAAGGGCTATAATTGCTGGAGATGAACAAGAGACTCTCTTAATGAACCAACCTCCAGGCATATAAAGACGCCACAGACAGAGGCATTTAATAATCTTCCACATATTTGGAGTTGCTGGAATGACTATTTAAAGATACATCTCTGGAGAAATGAGGCGAGCTGGGCAAGGGCTGACTGTTCATGTGTGCCTCTGCTCCCCTGCCTCATTGACTACATTATGAATTCACATGCCAATCAACATTAAATATTACTGCCTTTCCACTAACCCGGAGTGCTTGAAGGTAAAGCCTCTCCCTCTCCGGTTTCAAATCTCATATCCTCCTCGTAGCTTCTTTTTCATGGCCCAATTTACTTGCATTGTCGACTTGGCAGTAGGGAAGTAGGAGAAATGGGTGGATGTAAAGATGACTACTAAAAGTGGAATAGCTTGCAGTTCCTCTTGGTCTACAGGGCAGTCCTTGAGCTGCAGGGGAAATGGAAGGGAAAGCTGCAGCTGCTTTGATGGCCTATTAAAGTTTTTCATAAACATGGAGGCCGAGGTAGTATTTATGTAGGGACTTCTTGGTCAGCCGAGGCCATGATTTATGGACAGAGTTGGAACAACGGATACAGTCCTAGCCATAAAACCATAACTGCCGAGGTTCACTTTAAACAGGCTTGTCTCTGCCATATTTTTGAACCTGGATGATCCCAGTCATGATCCCAGTATAAATAATAAGTCTTGGGGCTTTTTGAAAAATAAACTTTACTATCGCAGAACGATGAAGTCACCCATGTGTTAGACGTCTCTCTCTTTCTCTCTTCCAAGATTAGGGTGGTCATGAAGCCTTTGGAAGGGGCGGGGGGACATAATAGAGTAGCATTACTTATTACCCCTTTGGCCTTAAGTTGATGATAGTTGGGCACATATGGACCATATAACCCTCTTGGTATCATATGGAAGAGCTTCACCTAAATTTGTAATTAAGGGAAGCCCATCTTACTTTTATCAGTCTACTTATAGTCTCTAGAATCCAGCTCAACTCGTTCTTTCCCGTGGGTCTGTTATTCCAGAGTTTATTACATTATTCATGAAGATGGTAGGGAAGAGACAGGGTCTATATATGAACGTTAGATTACTTTTTATTGAGATCGAGTCCATGCTTACAGACGCTATGAAAATGACCGTAAAACTAAAATCTCCCTTCCCCTTATGTCTACTTTCCCTTACCAACTAATTTTCTCCTCTCGGTAGTTCGTGTCAGTTAGGCGGAGAAAGGCAAAATAACGTGATGATTTAGCAAGGAAACGGAGCCTTGTTGCCTTCCAACCTCTTTTTTTTTTATCTACTCCTCCTTCAGTCTTATGATTAACTACTCTCTGAAAATGATGAAGTGGACTTGGTTATTGCAAGTTGGGGGAAGCGTGTACTAGTCTTACTTCTAGGTCCTTGGCCTTTGTAGTTGTACATGTACGCTTCAATGTTTCAAACTGTGCCAGGACAGTTGTTGTTAGTTAGATCTATTGTGTCTACTCGTATACTATTTGGATGAATAAACGACTGTGGCCAGAGTGGTATATAAAGCCTTGCCAACCTCATAGACCAACTAATCCTTTCACAACTGACTGATTTTGATATTTCATTGAGCTCAAGCCCTGGGTTTGTACTCATGGTTGACGGTGTGGTGGAGGGGATTAATAGATTGAGTGTGGGGCTGAACTGTTATTATTACAATTTAGAGTATACAATGATGATAAACGAGGTTTAATTTAAGTAATGCGGGTTGAAAGTTAATTTCCTTCCTCTGTATTCCTCAGGTCTTGAGAACATCCCTGATTATCACTGATGAGAATGATGTGGTGGTGGCTATCCGGCCCCGCGGTGGCAATTGCCACCTATTCCAGAACCTTCTGCTTTGTGGGAGTCATTCTCATCCTCCAGTCTGTTGTCTCACCGCAATATGCCTTGTAAGTATTTAATTAATAGTTAAACAATTAAGACAATGCTTTCTAAGGGTAGTTTCCGGGAAGTATCCATTTATTGAGAAGGGAGTCTTGGAATGTGCGTACTCTGCCAACATCCGAGCTCTACATTATGAGGGAACGAAAGGCTCATTAAGGACACCTTTATCCCGCTTAGATGATTCCATCATTTATGGAGGAGACCTTTATGTCTCTCTCTCTCCTTCTCTCTCATTAAGAACCCAGTCTAGTTTCCAGATATTTAGGCCTCGAGTAGAGACAAGTTTAGGGAGTTGGCAAACAACGGAGTTCCTTTTGATAGGATGGATTGATAAATATATTCGTGGAGGGTGGAAGAGGAGGAAGAGCCGAAGGAGTTGATTGTTCTAATTATGCAAACAGAGCGTGACTAATCTGAAAATCTTTGATGTTTCTAGTGGGGCAGAGAAAATGCCGAAAGACAATCCTCGGCAGAGAGAGAAGCAAATTCTGGATCAGATATTGGGTGGCGCCTATGACAACAAGATCCGACCCTCGGGTGCTAATGGGACAGGTGAGTGTGACCTCCGATTTCACTCCGTGTTAATTAAGCTCTGTGATAGCTCCTAATTGATAGTTGATCATGCTGATCAGAAGGAATGTGATGAGGGGGCAGGTTCTCCGAGACGATTCTGGTTGCTTTGCGTAATCAAATGGAATGGATAGGCTGGGATATTAGGACTAGGGACGGGAGGTGGATTGAAAATGATTTCAAAGAGATTTGTTATGTCTAGAACTTGAGTTCCGAGTAGTCTGATTGAGGAGCTAAGCTGTAAGGAGGACATAATACCAGTTCTCCGTCTATAGTTTAATGCAATGGAAGTGGGCAGATTTAGTTGGAATACCGAGTCCTCTTCCTAAGTACCTTTGTTAATACTGAGGGATGAGTCTATTGTTTTAGTATTAAAATACTCAAAGCTCCCCAGTAATAGGATAGTCAAGTTGATAAGTGATGAAATTATATATATTATTTGGGAAACAGCTACAACTCCTGTCTTGTCGAGCTGTGTGAAGGAGACTGGGAACTTGTGTAACTATTCCAGTCTGGCCATCCTCCGAAGCTGGCATATGTTCCCGTAGATACCGTAGATTATTATTAAGCTTGTTTCCGAGTTCATAAATTCATATATCGTATTAGAGGGATGTAGCCGTCAGTACTTGATCATGCTATCTAGATGTAGGTTGTCAGCTCTGTTTTACTACAATGGCATTGCCTCCATGGCTCCTTGCTATTCGAGGGAGCAACAATCCCTTTCTCATCTGCCTAACGGGATAAGATTTATTGGCACGTGAACGGGTCGAGAGTTATAGGGAGTGTCTTTGGAACGAACATTTCACTCTTGTCTTGAGTAATGCTCTCAAAGCTTACTCCTCATAACATATGGGCCATCGTAGAGGAGTCGGGGATGATGATGAAAGTAGTAGTCACAGCATGGGTGTCAAGATTCAAGAGACCAGAGATGGCTTCCCCTCTAAATAGGTTATCATTGATTATGATCGAATTATGCCAAGCTCCATGAGCGGAGAGGAAGACTTTGAATAACTTGTGAATAACTTGAGCCCCTCTGTCTACTCGTGATTACCACTGGATCGGGGATTGTGATCGTAGGAGTAGTTATCCCCAATTTTACCACGTCTTAAGAATATTGGTAAGAGGGAGGGGACGGGATCTAGCTGAGTTGTAGGATGACGGGTGTAGAACAACCGCGAGGACCACCACCACCACTTCAAATCGTAGGGAAACTCGGGGAGAAAAGTAAATATGTAATTCGGGAGATGAACATATGGGACAGAATATTTTAGTGGCATTACCACTACTACCACCACCACCACCAACATCATCATCATTCCTCTAAGATCCATAACGTGGGAAAAACTGAGGGAGTAATGTACTTATGAAATTCAGAGAATAGATTCTCAACGAGTGTATGACATGACATCCCAAGCTATTTAATATATTGGGACTCGTCTCTCTCTCTCTCTCTCTCCAGTGGCCAAATGTAAGAAAGAGCTCATGTGATATCTCCAGGCTTAAGGCTCACACAGTCTCCTGGAATATATTATTATTCTGAGGTTGAAATTGAAAATGGTCTCTGGATTATCATGCATTCGACGTTGTACATCTTTCTCTCAGCTTCCCTCCCCAGCTGGATGAATTGATAAAGGACTGGATCTTGTAGGGTTTAAAGGACCTCCATCCTTATATCATGACTGTAAGTTAAAAGGGTTAGCTTAGGTCGTACTGGTACTATTCCAGGTGATCTGTTGGCTCTTCTCAACTATTTATATAGGAGATGGTCATAGCTCTTGTCCTATCCTCTCACTAGCTCTAGATGTAGATCATCAGCCTCACCACCAACCCTTTCACTCTCTCTCTCTCTCAAGTTTTCTCTTCTCTCGCAATTTGAAGTAGGAGAAGGCCTTATTGGAAAGGGGCTTTATGTTAGGATTACTCTGAAGGAAGGAAGATTTCATGGTTGAATTGAATCAAAAAATGGACTCTTCATTCGATACGAAGAGATGGATAGGAGTGATGTCGCAGTGCAGGGATTTCCAGGATTTTTTTGCATTCATTTCTCTATCTATGGCCACATCTACCTCCATGTTCTAGGAGTTCACTCCACTTTGAGTCGTTCCATTCTGCAGGGCCACACCGGTACTCCACGTCTCGATACCAAACTACTCATCTACATGATGGAAGCTCTAGATTCCATTCCACACATCCCTACGGTGCGAGGGATTCTGTAGGAGGATGGAGAGAGCTTGTAGTAGAGACACGAGTAGAGATCTCTTTCATTTCAAAATACTCACAATGAGGAGATACTCATCCATCCTCATGGATCTGATATGGACTATCTGTGATCCTAGGTAGGTGTACGTGTGGACCACCTTTGTGCCCTTTTCCATGGGAGAGATGAGAGACTAGAGGGTGAACAAAAAACAAATGGGGAAAGTAGGTGAAAGGAGTAGAAAATTTTAATTTACATCTTCTCCGCCCTTGTGAAAATTCTCAACTAAAATTCACCCACTTGAATGCTTAACAAACTCTTAAGCCTCATAGTTCTTCTCTCTGATGATCTTTAGCTCCGAATTTGGAGTTACCCGGTAGGAATACTTACTAGTTGGTCTGTACGTTGAGATTTATTATTCTAGAGGTTTTGTAAATGGCAAGATAGGCGGTAGTTAGTTCCAAGCTCGTATCTATGTTTTTTTCAAATACAATTCAGAGATGAGAATGATTTATATGCTTAGTTTTTAGTAGATCGGGGTGGATTGTTGTGCAAGGGGTTTTTTAATATGTGCATTTATTTTGAAGTTTGTGGGGAATTAATTTTTTATATTCAATGGTAAGTTGCCTTTAACCTTTTACAAAAATTTACCCACAAACCAAGGGTCTCCTCTTTCAACAAGGAACGTTGAAGCTCAGGAAAGTTGGAGGAGGTTGTCCTTTGCAACCGATTTATTTCCATCATAATGGGTAAAGATTTGAGCTTTTATTTTTACATTCTCCTCACGTTGTTAGTCCATCAAAGGAAAGCATGGAGGTTGGTATTATTATATTCTCCCCTGTCTATTATCCGAATTACTTATGTCCCATATATGTCCTTGTCCAAATCTAATGTCAACGGTGGGGCATTAAATTTTTACCTCATTATTTTATCCCTGCTCCAGCCATTTCTCCCTTGTTTTACCCGATTGCTCAGTGACCCGGTCTGAGCTGGTCCCTTGACTGCCATGACTGCGAGTCAAATTCAAAACCTCATACGTCGAGTGGCGTGTTCTTCGGGTGCACGGATCCATACTGGTCCTTGACGCCAAGAGGGACATTTGAGCAGGGAGGAGAGGGATATATTTTGAACGTATAAATTTTGATGCACCGGGAGTTTGAAAACTTTTTTCTTCTCTTTTTGCAATAACGACATTATTTCACTGATTGGAGTGAGCAGAGCTTTTTCCCCCTATTTGTTTCCCTTGTTGAAGGGATGGAGTCTGTTCATACATCTTGGGAGTCTTCTTTGAAAATTCCTTTGAGAAGCGATTGTAAATGAAGTGAATTCCGTAGAGAGTCAGAGTAGCTCTTCATCCTCCCTGCCTTCCATTCTCAGAATCTATAAGAAGAGTTGGAGGGGGGGGGGTAAAGCAATTGTTTTAAAGAGTTTGTAGAAGGGATAGTGTCAAGGAAGTTTTTTCTTCTCCCTTGACTTTCAGTATATTCAAGCTGATGATTGATTGCCCAAGTTTATAAAGTAGGCTGCCTTAAGAAATAGACGTCACAATATGATGAAATGGATTTGCATTGAAAAGGCCGAGGGGCCTCGAGTGGTGAAAAGTGCTGCGTGGAACTGAATTAATTTTCCAAGGCAAACATTTACTTAAGTCCTAAAGAAGTTGAAGGAGATTGAATAAGTAATTAAAGAATGGATAGGAGAAATCAATGAATTTAATGTATTCTTGACAGGGTAGTAGAGACGAGAACGTGACCCGGATCGTTAATGCATATCCCTTAGATATTTATGAATTTGGACTGGTGAGGCAGGGGCAATCATCGAGCTTGTAGAGAGGTGTGTATCTTTTATGTGGAAATTTATAGGAGAGGGCAATTAGCCCTAAGCTCCTCTTTTATTATTATTACATTACGATATCCACGCCTCGTACATGAATTCCCTTTGTTATTACGAGGATGGAGTACTCAGTCGGGAGAAGTAACGAATAATCCATTTATTTGCCACCAAAATGATGATGAAACAGCTTGGGCTGACAAAACGGTCTCCCGCAGTGCTCATCCTTCTTCCTCCTGAATTATGAATCCGCTTTAAGGGTTTATAAAGACTGGAAAGAGAGTCCAAGTGCACTCTCCGTATCTTCATTATTAGTTTGAACCTACGAAGCCGAAAATATATTTCGCCCGGGTTGGCCAAGCACACCAGAATAGACTGGAGCTCTCCATACGCCAGCTTTAGACAAGGAGGACTGAGAGTGACAGAAAGTTGAGAGTTGTTAGTCTCATCAGCATATGCTTGTCATTATGTTTGCCTTAGTTAATGAATATTTACTAACTTTGAGCCTCCATTGGGAAAGGGGGTGGGTGACTGAGTATGTGGGGGCCAAGCTGGGAATAGCAGCCAACTTTCAAAATCTTTCATCAGTCCTCACCTCCCATTCACTTTCTAGTTATGCACATGTCACAATCAGGTTGGTCGGATTTGCCATAATCTTTCTGCACTTATTGGCATCAAAGGAATTAAACGGGTGTGTATTGGGCGAGAATTCGGGATATCACGCTTGATGGACGATCCCATAATTATAGCCTCCAACCGTTGGAAATCTCCCAGCATGGTCTCCCCAATACCTCCCCTACAATCTACTTTAAATAGGATCAAACGCACAAGGGAATTAGGAAATCAGGTCTTGTAGATTAAAATCACGTGTCTCTATCTTCCCAAAGTAAAAGCACACGTTTGATAAATAGCCTTAGCCTCTCCGGCTAGAATTGGGCTCGGATGCAGAAAATCCAGCTGTAGCCCCAGATCTAAAAGAATCCCCGTACAAAAATGCATTAGCAGTTTGGCCCAAGGAGGCACAAAAAAGGGCCAAGAAGAATAAAGTGTGGCATAAATGTTGAGTAAAAAGTAAAAAGTCAAGGGAATCTATTAATCATAGAGGTAGGCAATAAGTACACACTCCCCATGTATCCAGAATGTAGACACACTTATCCTACATCTTGCTTTACTTCCCTCTGGAGAAAAATGGAGAAATAGATTCGAGAAAGTACTTGGATGCTGGACACATGATAGTTGGGAATGGGGAAAGTTGAGAGGTGACGGACGATCGGTTGTGCTCGGATCTCTCTAAGTACATATCCACCACTGCCCTACCACATTATAGTCCCCAGTACAAAACAAAAATGTATCTTAATGCTCAGATTGGCCAAGATAGGAGTGCGTATCTTTCCAGTTGTCAATAACAAGAAAGTCTACGTAGGATGTAGGAAAAGAACCCGCCGGTCCTCATCTGCTACTAACAATCGGAATGAAGAGAGATTTGTAATTCTATCCCCGTGTACTCTACAACTATAGAAGGAACTATAGGGTGGGCTGACTTATAGTCCATGCATACAAGTACCGTACAAATACCGTAGTACTTAGGAGCTGAGAATGTCGGGAGTATCATCATGAATAGCCGTAGGGAGGATCAATATTAGAGAGCCGGAGCCAGGCCCCCAACATTTCCTCGATCTGTCTTCCCATGGGATAAGAATGGATCCTACTACAACTCCCTTGTCTATCTATACATGTGGGCCATGGACTATTGTAAGGAATAACAGGTCGGGATGTAATTCCCAAGTCCAATACGATTTACACACCAGCCTTAAGTCCAGGTTAGAATGGAGACTAAATAGGATGATAGGATCGAGTATGGGAAAGTGTGATGATGGGACGGAGGAACAAAAGGAGAAATGAGAGAGTTGGAAGAAAGATCGGCTAGTGCATAGTGAGATGTAACTCATGTCCAACCCGAAAAAAAGCCTCTAGTCTAATGTACTCAGCTCAAAATAGAAATCAGAACCACTTTCATCCCCACGATGAAAAAGTAGTGGTGGGTCTTACTCGATAGATATATACTGGCCAAATGGCTGGCTGGCTCTCTGAGCTCCGTTTTTTTTTCTCTCTTCATCCAATCGACTGAAGATTGGTATATACAAGAGTAGGCTGAAGGGATCATAGAATCATACAGTACTTAGGAGATAGTGCTGGAAAGAGTTGATAGGTACGGCCGCGCGGTACTTACAGTCTTACAGAGTTACACACTTTTATTGGCATTTCCCAGGGTGGAAAAGTAGGAGTGAAGATGGCCCATGGCATTAGTGGGTAGTAGTATAGGGCCCTGGCCATTAGCCATTACCACGACGGCTACACTCAGCCTGGCCATGGCCATCGAATCCCAATAGAGAAAGAGTTCATTTTTATGGATAACATTTCAATCAGACCTTTTGAGTCATTCTGGGCGAGTGACTAGAGTAGAGTGTACGTACGGATCGGGCTTTTCTCCCGGCTTTGTAGGTAGTCGGGGCTGGGCTTAAATATCACAAGGTAGTAATTGCACTCGTTTGATCCTGAGTTGGCTGTGGATTTGGTATTTTTAATAAAGTTGAAAATGTTGAAATCCCCCCTCGGTTTTTTCACTTTTCTCCTTTGATGGACGAGCGTCCGGATGGTTGTGCATAACTAACCAAGGATTGAGAGAGAGAGTTTTGGGAGAAAGTGACTAATTGTACGAGTAAAAATAGCTGATGGGAGGTTTAAAAATCTCTGAGGCGTGATGGAGATGAGAAGTTGTGTTTGTTCTCAGAGTCACTAGTCTGAAATGTCATAAATAAATTAAAGAAAGAAATCCTGGAGTTAAATGAAGAGATACAGAGTTGAGGGCGTCGTTGTGCACATTAGACAAGTTGTCGACGTGCGTTGTCGCCGTTGTCGGTGGGGATATTTTGGGGATAGTGCGGGAGATGAGAAAAAGCGGAGAATACAAAGCGGATGAGTCGTCAGTAATTTCGAGCTTCGTTCAATTTAACGCTGGTTGACTTTGGACTAGTTTGTCATTCATTACTATAATCGTATGGTAAAGGGAGAAGGACACAGACGGCTCCTACTTTCCCATCTCCAGTAAATGTTTTGTAAATTTAAGAACCCACGACTGTGCTCGAGATTAGTGGAACGGTTTCCTCACTCTCGAGTCCCTAGAATTTCCCTGCACGTCAGCAAGCTAAAACTAATTGGAATATTTTTTTTTACCCTCGTCTCACACTAAAATGGAGGATGTAGCCATGTAGGTTGCATCTTTAAGATTGAGTTAAGAATTGGAACGTTACTTGTCAGCCGCCCTCGCTCTCTCCCTTTCTCTTATGAGAGATAAATTGAGATGTATACACGAGGGTTGGCGGTTCTGCCGGGACTGAGCTCTCCAAGTTGTTGCTCGGATACATGGTATTGGAAAGTCATAAGTTACCACAAAGGGGAAATCAATTTATCTTGTTAGAGATGTTAGATGATAAAATAATGAGGACAGAAAGGGGCACGGAGACTAGTGCGCCTTTCTTGAGAGAGAGAGAGAGAGAGGAAGAATTATTTTCTAAAGAGATTTCGCTGGTGCAGCAGAGTTTTACAAGACACGGGATATTTCAGGTCCAACAAGCCCCGTTGCTGGATTAAGAAAGGGGGCTTTAATCTCCAGTGAGGGCTGTTCAAGTCCAAGTACGGGCTCTGCTCCTCGGAGCCTCTGGAAATATGAAAGACCAGAGGGAGTGCATAAAAAATGAGAGAGAGAGAGAGAGACTGTGAGAGAGATGAAGATATGGATCGTCGTGGATTTAGATTCATCCTGTATCGATTAGGTGTCAGATGCCAGACAAATTTTCATTTCAACTATTAATTGGTTGAGGAGAGGAAGCAAGTAGAACACCAACTTTTCTAGTTCCTTCTCCATGGAGTGAATAGTATGGAGTGTATGGATGGCGGGGGCTGCTCTACCAGCTCTCCCAACCCTGATTGACTTCAAATCAATTCCAACTTGGGTAAAAAGAAAAAGTAGGGAATGATTGAGTTGTTCAGTTCACAAGTTACAAAAGTCTTGAACAGTTTCACTCAAAAGCCCAACAAATAGCAAGTTGGTCGTCGGTGGTGGTGGTGGTAGTGATGCTAGTTCCAACTACTTTCCACTCTTCCTACCCGAGGTGGTTGTAATTTTAAATCTCACGGATATTGATTCATTACCTAGAAGAGTAAGGAGATGGAGAGCCAGGGATCTCTTGGCTGGTTAAATTTAGAAATATTTTATCAAATAACTTAGTTACTGTCTTATAAGGGGCGGTTGACTTGGCCCGAAGGGCAAGTCGTTATACTTATACTTGGGGGAAAGTACTTAATCGACCAACTTTTCCCCATCTTGCATCAAGCTACTAATAGGATATCCCAGATATAGTTCCGTACGTGTCTATCTGAGTAGATGCAGGTAGATTGCGTGTCTCCTACTACGGGCTCAGAGCTCTAAAATATCCCTAATAAAATCTCTACACGTATGCCATGAGAGTAAGATGACTTTTTTTGGGTTTAAAAACAAATAAATGATGAAATGTCGGATTTTGTGAGCAGGGCCAACAATCGTTAGTGTCAACTTGTATGTGAGGAGCATAGCGACTATTGATGACGTGAAAATGGTAAGTGGGCCATAAACCCCACCGAACCATTAAATTCAAATCCTTGTTGCATCATTTTTAAACCCTTAAATTAATACCCCCACCACTACCATCATCATCATCATCATTATTATTATTACTATTATTATTATTATGATTTTCATCACCACTGTCCTCTTCCTGAACTTTAGTAGTCTTACTTTGTCCCCCAACGGCCCCAACATATATTTATGAGCGCCAGTGTGAGTAGTTTTGTATCCGACACTACTTCATTTCCATCGTGGTGGCAGGTTGGTCCTTTTGTACATGAATGTGTTTATTTACTTCGAGACAGCTTATTTAAAGAACACATCTACACACTGTCAACCCCTTCCTCCTCTTATTTTGCTCACATCAAGTCACTGCAATTTTTCTCGAAAATCCCATCTCAGACTAGAAGCCGTTTCATTTCTATACCGCGTCCTCAATCGATTGTCTCAGGCTGCTTACAACTAGTCAGTACTCTTGTCTCTTACTTACCTTTGCCTAGTGGCTCAATCCTTCATCATCTATAAGCATGTAGTTTATAATTTCAAAGGTGTGGGATTTCCAGTGCCGTACCCGTGGCCTTTAAACCCCTTTAGAGTACCACCGTCCCTAAAAAAATTGTTCCATATTTCTGCCAACTCTCCCAAATGGCTTTTTTATTTCTATTTATAATATTTTTTTCTCCTCTCCATTCACTTTGAAAGTATTGGCAGCCCTTTTTAGACCCTAAGTAAATGCTTGCTTCTCAGTGGAAATGTGACAAGAGGGAAAACTGAGCAAAGGACCTGAACTACTAACAGTAGACTGTACACATCCGTCAATATCAGTTTGACTCATGCTCCAGCAGCTCCTTGAGTTCTGCTCCTTGTTTCTACTGTTACTTTCACTCAGAACCTTCACCTACTCTTTCCCCTAAGTAGTTGACATAGATTTACAGTGTTGATTTTAATATTTTCTGACATGGACTAAAAACTCGACAGCCCGACTCTCTGTGTACATGAATACGACAACGGACTGTTGACTCTGAACAAGTTAATGAACGAGTTTTAGTGGAAAAGACACGGAGAAAGTCTTGAGCGTGGCTTGGGGTTCCGAGGCTGATGTCTGTAGACTCTACAGGGCAGAGAGCTTCCCTGCACATTTCGCAGAGAGGATTCATTTTAGAGTTGGAGAGAACTATTACCCTTTCCATAAGCTCGTATATTTCCAACGACTTTTGTGCCATGTAGTTAGTAGTTGATGGCAACATTTGAGCAGAGGGTTCTATAGTTTTTGAAATTTACCGTCGGTGGCATCTTATCAGGGTGTTAGTCCCTACTTTCACCTTTTACCCCAATTACTCATCTAACACCACCTGGGACTTGCAGTTTATCACCAAACCAGAGGAAGCCAACGTGTAGTACAGTCACAAATGACACCATTAGTTATTCACACCGTCTGATCCAATCTATTACATTTGTCATGGCCTTCAAACTCACATCTCAAGCTACTACTACTACACACTACATACACTACAAGTTAATGCTACAGCAGCAAGTTAAGCCACATCTCTCACTCAAATACCCGGAGAGATGGTCCTAGAGGACGACTTTATTTGCACAACTATTGCCCAACCCGAAAGCTCAACATTTCCAAAAGTTTGCAAAGTTGCTCCTTCATGAAGAAAGCCATTTGAAATGAGTCTTGGATTTGAATTAATTTTTTTACCGTCAAGAATTAATTCAATCCCTTACAATTTAAAGATGGGGTAACTGTTTTTTTTTAAAGGCAAATATTTTCCCAATCTGCAAAGAGAGCTCGAAATCTAAAATGATTGGATAGAGGATTTGAAAGAAAAGTATTGCAGATGAAAGTGAAAGGATTTATATTTCTATACCCTAGATGAATTTTGCTATTGCTTTGGTTGAGAGGAGGGCTTTTTGGGAGTCTTGGGACTTTTGCAACTTGCCAAACGAATCTGAATCGCTCAAGGATAATAAACCAGTTGGGTAGAGAAAAAAAAGTTTCCCCAAGGTTGCTGTGTTCTTAATCTGTGGGATGCCGAGGAGATGGTCCCTTTATTCGAGTAAATCGGGATGGAAAGCCGAAGCTAAGGGACTTATCATTCTGAAACAATACACATGTAGATTACGTGTTTACGTGATCCTCAGTGATAGCTTTACTTTGTCAAGAAACTTGGTTAACTTTTAATGCTTTGAGGGCTGGGCTGAGAAGAGCGGGGAGGGAAGTTTAGGAGGCTGGAGATGAAGATGAAAGTGTGACTAAATTAAATGCCCTTGTAGTGGTGTGTCCTCATATCTGTGTCCCTTTGTATTATCTATACGAGAACAACAACTCGTCATTTAATTACAGGACGAGAAGCCTAAATGTCTGTGTTTCCTTCCATTATGTCTTCAACGATGGAGGAGAGTGAAGCCCTCCCGGCCCAACTCCAGCTCCTTATAGACAAAAGGACACAGCAAATAAGGAACATAGGGGTAATCATGTTAGGAGAACATTACACGTCCGAGACTTCATTCTCTTTATTTGTTGGTGGATATGCTGGGACAATTATTCTAAATCTTTCCCGATTCTTGTGGTCTTTGAAGATTGCATTAAGAGTTGTTAGTAGAACAATCAACTGATTACATAGATACACACCCGACCGGGTTCTCTACATCTCATGTCCAAATCTTGTGTCCAAGGGCATTTCTTTCAAAACCAATTCCAGTGGAACAATCGGCTTCTTTAGGGCGGAAATATAATGAAGCCCAAGTAGCCAAGTAGGTAATAGCTGTAGGAGAAAAGTTGGAAAGTACAGTCGCAGCACAATCATAAGTGTTAGGGTAAAGGCAAAGGGTTCTTTACCACAACGGCCAAAACTACCAACAGATCTGAGCCCTTGAGAACTTGAGCTTATTATTATAAAATAGTGTACGAACCGTGGGGGAAAATATTAGCCTGAAATGCAAAAATATAATAGGCCAGGAAGTTTTTTTTATAGACTTTATTATCTCTTGGAGTTGGATTCGGTACGGGCTTGTGTAGTATGAGCACTTGAGGAGTTTGAAAGTAGCTGAGCTGGGACGGTTTGAAATAGGTCGTGTATTTTGTAAATTTTGGTGTGAGAATGGGAGATGAAAAGATAACCCTGTGTGATGTCTTTTGTGGCCCAAATGACCAGGGGAACATTTCGAAACACACACACACATACACAGAGAGAGAGAGCACTCAAAGAATGGATTGAGTTGACTCAGCCAATCAAGTTCTTTGGGGTTCCTCTATCCTTCCTAGACTTGCTAGATATTCTTTTGAAGGAAACACGGGATTAGAGAACTTTGTGGGAGAAAGGAAACACTAAAGAAAGTGCAGACACACAAGAGGGTTTACTTAGAAAGTGTAGTTTATATTATTAAAGTCCATACATACGCTTTTGTGCTGCGGCTCTTACGTATTCAGCAATAGAAATAGTTAGCTTCATAAAAAATAGATAAACTCCCTCCGACGAGCAGAATAGCATCATAGTCGAAAAGTGACAGATCTAAGAAAAAGAAACTGGGCCTATTCTCTCGCCGTATTAAGCACCCACTTAAATAAACAGCCTCGGATACATAAATCTGCATAGCTTAGCTAAATATTTTTTTAAATCTCAAATAACCAATGGACATACTACTCATACACACCCACCAAACTTTCCCCTGTAATCCGCAGTGTGGAAACTTTTTTTATACTAAAGTACAAGAAAATATCCAGGATTCTAAAGCCAGGGTTGTACTTCCTTGAATTACTCGTCCCACCCTGAGCTTTTGTGCCCTTGGTATTTTTTTGAAAACTTTTTTCCCCTTCAAAGTTCAGAGTGAGAGCTCCAGTCCCAGCGAACATGTACATGAACATGTACTGAGCATAAGAGATTGTTGAGGAAACTATTCGGAATGCATCCAAGGTCATTAATGATCTTTGAAATACCTAGGGTAGATTATTGGCGAGATTTTATTTTGGCTGGGAGTAGAGGGTCGGGTTTTAAGTGGAAGGAAGGAGTGAGACACACTCTTAGAGCTGAATAATTTTGCAATAACAAGAAACACACGGATTCAATTCTAAAGGCTTCCAAATTGAGACTTGCCCGGCTCCAACATCCGAAAACGGAATTCAATGGCGACACTTTGAGCATTCCCCTGCTGTGAAAAATTTCAAGTCCAATTCCTTACGGGAATTAAATGGGGATGAGTAAGTGCTTTTTAAGGAAAGGGAAAACAGTTATTACCCTCGAGAAATGTTAGGGCGGATGTGGGGATTAGCGACAACTCCAAGACAAGACAAACCCTAGTCCTTGTATATGCTATGACTACGACCAACACTATCTCCATAAGCCTTGACAACCCATTTTCAAATCCAAGAATCCCACCAGGTACCAAAACCTTGCTCCAAAGGCAATTCGGGCATTGTTCAACCAGGAGAGGCTACACATCCATCCGAATCCATTTGTCTTCGTTGGGTGTCAATTTAAATACCTTGTATGCAGCGTGCATTCATCACACCCCTAGTTTTATACTTCAAGTACAGCTTAGCAATTAGTAGTCTCCGTCGTTTCGGATTCCCCTAAGGAAACCATCGTCAGCAATAAAACCCAGGAAAAAAGTTCCTTACAACCCATTGGTTATCCCTCCCAAGGAAATCTGGTAGATAGAGACGCGTAAATTATTCCTTAATGGTCATCCACTTACCCGGTTCGGAATTTTGATACACCTAGCTGCCACCTAGTCCAAGAAAGCAGGCCGAAACGGTATAGATATAAAACCGCCTTTCGCTACGTCCTCCATATTGGAGCTAGTCCCCAACGCATATTTCGAAGCTGTCCTCTGAATTCTAATTTTTTTCTCTCCATCCTTTCTTCGTTCTCGTAATGAATAATCCCAGGAGAGGGGAAACCCCCCTAGGGCTGATCTCAGACCAAGTTCCATAATGAATGCAGACTGTATATAAAGTATAAACCATTAGGTCAGTAGGGAAGAAGGGGGAAGGAAGTGTACTTGGAGAGTCTCTCTCGCCCCACTCTTCCTGTATCATACTGGCCATGTAATCTGTCTTCATTGTCATCAATAATTCACGGGGCTTGCTGAATTTGGAGATTGGGGATGCTTGTAGATAATTTGAGAAGACCTTTGAACTTTGAGCTCAATGGGTTTTCCACAGCTATAGCCATAGCCCTTGTAGATATAGATATAGGCTGGGACGTATCTGATGGTTAAATTGTGGACAAGGGTATAATGCTTAGGATGAAGAGTGCTGGTGCGGTGTGTGCTCCATGAGCCTCCATGTACAATGGCTGTGATCGACGGGGAAAGCAAAGTTGATTGAAGATGTCAAGGAGATAGGAGGAGAGTGTATCTCCATATTCTCCATCAAGGGTATGGGCAAAGGCTGGTGATAAAGGTAAAGAATTTGTTGAACAGAAAGCACCCTGTCATTTCATTTCCCCCTCGTGGAGTAAAAGTAGAGTTGATGCTAATAATTCAATTGGGAGGAAAAGGTAATTGGTAAAATACACAAGACTAAGGTACTGAATACGTGACACACATAATTGATAACTTCATTTCACCCAGCGTCATACGCTCTACGTCCACACACTATTTGTCCCTCTGCCCCAGTGGCACCACCCACAGCAATGGACGCTCGAGGTGGCCGAGTTTGAGGTACACGTTTTTTTTTTAAAGATAGATTATTATCCGAACCTTGGTGAGGTTGTATCACAAGTTTATAACAAAGCCCCCCCCCCCCTGTTAAATTCTACTTTTCTCTAGTACACCTCCAATTGTATTGAAAGAGGGTGAAAATTCTCTGTCGCTTCTGTTGGTCGAGTGAGTTTGGTGCAAGTTCGTTTTCTAGCTGCTTTCACGTGGACAGCTCAAGGCTCTATAATGGGATTAGGAAAATTGTGAGGCCGTGTTGGGTAAAATATAAATGGTTCGGGCGGACGTGTAGCCACGTACTGTACTCTGGGTGAGATGGGGCATCTACTTTGTAGGAAAAGTAGTAGTGGTGGCTGGATTTAAAAAATTTTTAAGAGTAAGTCTAAAGCTTTCAACTTCAAAAGAAATCTTGCCGAGAGTTTTACCCTTGAAATGTCATTATGCCTCTGTGGATGGTCAAATGAGGGACTGTGTAGCAATTAATTCCCACGATAACGCTCAAGAGTACTTTAATTCTGATTCTACAAGAGTTACGCCTGACCTGACGTCTGACAACTGAAATACTCTCAACTTTGACACGGACGAGCAAGTTTGTAAAGTAGATTTGTAAGCCGTTATTTTTTGCTCATTCCAAAAAATTGTAAACCCTCTCTGAAAATTATGTTGCCGGACTAATTTTATACATTTGAATTATAAATGCTTGTGTCATACACGTACGAGTTCTCTTACTCAACCTGATTTATTTTGTGAGAGTCTCTTTATTTTAGTTGACTGACTAGTTTGTGCTAGCACCACCGTCAACCTCATGGTTCGTTTAATTTCATTTAATTTAAAAAGTTTAAAAGGTCCTTTGCCAAACCCTTTTTGCTACTGCATAGTCACCAAAATCCTTGATTACCAGTGCACCCTTCTTCCCAATTCTTGCTGTCTTCCTGGAAGAGCAAAGAGCCAGTTCTTTCTGTACTTGAGACTCTTGATATTGTAGGTGGTAGAGCCCCACTGGCTCATTATTTATTGAGGAAATGTTGTGAGAAATAAACGATTTGTACAGCTACTCTCAGCCCTCCTACCAGCAGATAAAATATTTACAAAGGATGGAGAGAGTAGCTTTTAAGCTAAACTGTAACAACGTGTGATCCTTGACCTATAAATTTCCGAGTACTCTCAGTCCTCTATTTCCTCCCCAGATTTTCGGCTGAGTTGCTGATATTTTATAGATCCGTACTCAAGTAGTCAAAAAGGCTTTGGACTCGTTTATCCTTTACTCTATTTTTTCCCAACACTTTCGCAAGATAATTCCCCTCTTGTTCTTGGTAGTTGCATCTGTTTTATTATGAAACCCTATATTTAGTTTACGAGTCACTTCTTAATTGCAGAATGGATAACAGTTCTTGGCTATTTTTATTCTTCTCTCATAAGGTTTGTTTTGTCTCGTTTTATCCTAGTACATTATTATTATTGTTATTATTATTATTGTTACTAGTATTAGTTTAATTTTCTAAACTAATCAATTTGGCTGGCCACAAGTTGGGTATCGGTGTTGTGTTTGCAGAATTGCGAGTTCCACTATATTTGGGTTAGATTGGATTTTGGACTGTATTAATTGCTAGTTCTAAATCCCTCTCATGACGATATCATCATTTGCTTTAATCTCTGGCACAAATCTGCTCCAAGCTATAGAGGATGGAGACTCGTGTCACGGTCGAGGTGTCCTTTGACGGTGAGAATTGTTGGTGGATTAAAAGTTTACGGGGATTTTCGGAGATCCAGCTATTACCCCGGGTCACGTCATCCATTAAGCTTAGCAAGGTACTAACTAACTAACAGAACTCGGGATTGCTCTCGCTTTTGCAGAGAAAGGAGGCGGGTAATCTAATAAGATACATAATTTACAAGTTAGTCTACTACCGTCATTTCATGGACTAAAACTTGGATCCTAGAGTAGTGATCTCATGAATACAGTAAACTAGAGCTCTTTAGTCGCCTAGCATTCATAGAATCATCCTGCTACTGCTAAAATAACATAGTAAACAACTATCTACTAACAGCTACTAGGTACTAGAGCTTTTAAAAAAGCAGCACGGACTTTTGGGTACCAAAATAGCTTGATCAACTAGCCTTTTTTTCTCCATAAATTTATAATAAGCATGAGAATATTTATATGGGAGCTACATATGTAAGTATATAATGTGTGTGTGTATGTATACTCGAGTGTATGAAGCAATTCAGGAGGTTTGATTCCCCGAGTTCTTGTTACCCAAGGTATGAGAGTAGTTTTGCATGACATGTTTTATTTTCCCTTGCTGACAATTAGCGGGTGGGGTTTTGATTTATAAATCCCGTCTACTCCCCCCTAAGCTGGCTAATGAATTGCTCCTACACTGTAAGAGAGGTAAATAATAAGTAAGTGAAAAGTGTTGGACTTGTTCTCTTCTCATGGATGGATGATGATTTTGGCCACACAGGACCCACGGAAGTAAAAGTGAATTTGTACTTACGGTCCATCAGCAAGATAGATGATTATGAAATGGTAAGTGTGTGAAGTGTGTTCTGGTGGTTGTAATAGTCTAAACCGAGTGGTGCTGAAACGACTTTTACAAGGCCATCAAAATGGATTGATTAAATTCTCTCCGACTCTATTGAAGTCAAAGGAAGGAGTGAGAAGTGAGTATGAAATCTCCACGAAACCTCCATCATCTCCCACCTTTCCCCTCTCTAAATACCCGGTGGAATATTATGTGGACTACCCGCATTGCCAATCACCACACTAACATCTACTTACCACCACTACTATTAGAATATTTAGACTTTCCCTAATCTACTTGCAGTCCACACTCTTTGGGCACATTACATTCCATCCTCTCTCACCTCCTTCCTACCTTCCACAGCCCAGTAATATCCTCTAGTCCATAGATAACTATGATCACCTGCAGATGATTTCGGGAACTCCACATTCTCTCTAGTAGGAGATGAACATGGTCTGTAAATTCAAATGGGACACCCCTTTCCTCATAATCTGGTGTAAGGGAGAATGGTGGAGTTAGTTTTGGGCTTGAGAAGAAAACAATGATTCTCAAGCGGGGCTCTAAATGAGAGCGGGTGTGGAAGTTTAGGAAACCTCTCTATACTGGCCATGTAGAGATGTGTCTAAAATCTATTCGTACAGGGTGCAGAGATATATGTCCATGAAGTGTGGGATTCGTGGAGGAGGACTCGTCCAAGTCCTCGGAGACAGAGGATGATATAAAGTGGTTGGTTATTACAACAGCCCGTGTGTACTTGGTCGTTCGGGGAACTCGGTTTGGAAGAGCTCATCCTATGAGTTTGCAATTAATTATTCCTTTCCATTTGGTAAAGATGTGCGTTGTGAAGGGAGGAGGGGGCTGTGTATTTGGCAATCCGTCCATACCCCCTCTCAATCCGGCTCTCTTTACACAAGGTGGAGGTGTTGAGTGGAAAGGGAGCTATAGTGACGGTATATTTTTCTCCTTCATCTACTCAATCTCAATGACAAGAACAACAGTGAACACGGGCTCTAAGCTTTTATCCTTCTACACACAAATTCCAATTGGGAGAGAGTTCCTATCAGAGACTCGGATCCCTGGGTGTTTATGACGAGGCGGATTGCCTAGACGGAATGATTCCATTCTTCTGGCCCGATTCCTTGAAAATCTCACACGACTCAAATCAAATATTATATGTCTACGGATTCCTCAGTTCAACTTAAGATTAGTTGGGAGGAGCAGGAGTAGTCGACATTGTTTGCTATATCACCTTCTCTCGTATTATTATGCTCCTTTGTTGACACGAGTCCTTTCTTACGTCATTCCACATTTTAGATGCTACATAATTATTCACCTTATGAAACTTCTACCTTGGGCTGTCCTTGGAACAAATCTTAAAGCCGAGCCTCCCAACTTCCCATTATTGCTTCCAGTTGGAGAAAGCTAAACAATTTCTCAGAACCAACCCAAACGAACTTATGGTACACAGGGATTGTGTTGAGTCGAGGCTGTCGAGTTGGACTGGGATTCCCAACGCGTCATCCTACTTTTCATTAATCTCCTTAAGAGACTTGGCATTGTATCAGCTTGATTGATAAAATATATTCCCTCACCCGGCCAGTTCCCACCGTCAATTCTCAGAAATCCCCTTCACTCCGTTCAATGGAGAAGGCTCAGTTGCTACTCTACAAAGTAGTACAAAGGACAATGAATATCAGCTTAAGCCACAGTATATTTAGTGACACCTTATTTTGGGACATATCCCTTTTTCTCAGGCAGGGAGGATTTTTGACTTTGGGTCACCTTAAGCAGATTCAAAAAGTTGATGGGCTATAAGCACCGTCCAGGGTTGGATTGGCTTTGCAGGAGGAGAGTGGCAAGTAAGGAGAAGAGTTTGAACCCCATGACCTTAGTCGAGGAAGACTGGTAAGGTATTCTTAGCTACCTAAGTACATTGTTTACCATTGAATAGAGTAGAAAGTCTGACTAGTAGGTTTGATCGATGTTTCCAACTCCAGCGTGATGCATTAGACCATTCACTGCCACTGAAAACTCTTCAAGTGTGTCAAGAGAGATAGAGAAAAGAATAGGGACTTTTGGGTGTAGCAGTTTTGGACAAGTTGGTATACACACACTTCTGGTCCTTCTTACGTCTGTGTGCGTCCTCGTTGTTGCGTTAGATCGATGTGCCTATAGACGTCGTCGGAGTGCGTCTCTTCTCCCTGGCCTCGTCAACATCCAGCTCAAAAGCTAATCCACGCACAAGAACAACCACCAGTGGCAACAGTAGCGTCCTCCGATATCTTTCCGAGATGACGAGGATAAGGCAGACTGAGGGGAGACAAGTCATGCCCATCAATACTGTGTAAGACACCTCTTTGGAAGTTGAGTTGATAGTTTTGTGATACTGAGCTGTAGCCATTGCTCACGAAGGCGTCATCATGCTCAAGAAAATATTCAATCTTGGAGGATCAATCTGACCAGAGGATGCCACTTTAGGCTCACAAAAGAAAGTTGGAACTCTTAAAGGGTCGCTATCTCGACAACTCATCCATTTTATCATTTTTATCCCCTTCAAAGGGACGTGGCTGACTTGTAGTCACTTGGTCAAAGGTCACTAGGATCGATAGTCCATCTTCATAATATTATTCTACCTTTGTCGATAGTTGTGGGGCTGTGGGGGCTGGAATCGATTAAGCAGGAGGTAGAACACCGGATCTCCTTCTGCTGGAGTGGAATAATGGGAAATTAAATAATATCGATGGCAGCCTTTCTCCCCTTTGCCGAATATTATCAATGGAGGCAGACAATTTTGCATCAAGATCCCTTTCACCTTTTGGTGGTATGGAAAAGGAGGAGATGGGATATTGAAGAAACTGACGTCCTCTAGCTATCCTGTACGTTTTCGGTATTGTTGGACTTTTTGTTCCGGAGAGAGGAATTCGTGAAGGAGAGGTGAGTGGGATTGAGCTGTAGAGGATGGTAGGAAAGCTGAAGTGAACATAACTTGAATGATACGCTGAGAGACGGATTTTGACAAAGAGAAATTTGTTTGAAGCTCGCAAATGAATAAATGGGGAAGAGTAGATGCATTTTGAGAAGGTTAAGAAGATCCTCTCTGACACAAAGGAGGGATATATTATTGTGTAGGCTTTGAGAATAGAATAGAAATCGGATTTTGGAATCCTTTATAGTATTTTTGTGTTCAAGAGGGCAAAATAATAGATTGACGGCCATCCCATGAGTCGGACAAATGGGTCGGGATGTATGGGAAGGAGGGATGTACTCGATTAGTTATGTCCAAGTCAGACCTTTCCTTTCTGCATATGAAAAGAAGCCGGGGTGGAGTGGAATAAAAATTTGGGGAATAAATGCCCAGCAGCCTAGAGTCTATCCTCTACTATCTCGTGTGTACTTCCAACTACAAGAGCCCCCATCAATCACTGACCAAAAAGTTTCCACGTCCAAAAACATGTCAACCATTTTGTCTCATCATCTCTCTTGGCTATGAGGCAAGTTTGGTTCTCATCCAAGCTCCTCCAGAAGCTAGAGGCAACAACAGGAAAGCAAAACAGTCTAAACGATCCATCTGTATAATGTGAGAAGATCCGCTTGAATAACCCATAAGCCTCTTATCATCTTCAAAAGTAAGAGGTGTCTAATTTACACAACTTCCGAGAATGCAGTCACCCTCTCCTCCTCCTCAGTCTCCAATATCTCCCACCAAGTCAACCCCATTTTCCTATGCGACAAGAGCGTTGATGGAAATCGGTGCGTCCATGGTGCACACCTTTAATCTGGGTGGAGGAGACAAAGCCTTGTCTCCTATTTGTATCACCGCTCCGCTCACTCGTATCAAACACATCTTTCAAATCTTTTTCAACGTCTATATGAGACGAAGGAGCGTTGGGTTTGAAGCCTATGAATCCACTCTGTCAGAAAAAAGTCTCATCTTCAATGCACTCAAAGACAAGGGAGAGATTTGGAGAGGAGAAAACCTTGGATTTGGGTGTTTGAGAAAGAAAATAAGATGACAGAGAGATGTTTCTTGAAAGCTCCAAATGGAAAGGATTTCAAAACTTTCCTACCGATCGTCTTTTCCTCATCTTATTGATGAGGATGATGAGGATGAGACACAGCAATACACACACGCATCACATCAGGACACACTCTTGCAGAAATATACATCAGACACATTATCTTCCTAGAATGGGCTGTAATTGTAGCCGGGATGGAATCCAGGTACTTCTCAAAGGCTCCAACTACAAAGCCACAAACAGACTTGACAAGTCCTACACTATTTCTCCCACCAGCTCCAGGTCATCTAACAAGGAAAAAGCTTTTGTTGTGTGCTCTTCCCTGAACCGTACCACACGTGATGCTTCCTCTTGTCCTCTTCTCCTCCGGACAACCTGACCAAACTAAACCGGGTGAAAGCACAGCACCGACCACCACCACTCTCCTACATCCTTGGCAGCAGCCATATCCTCCAAAGCGCCCCACCACCTTTAAAACAAGGTGGTCATCTATTTATAACAAGTTGATCGCTGCTGCAGTCCACACCCTAATCCGTTAATTCCGGAGGGGCGTAAATGCGCTTCATGAGCCTCACTGACCTGGATCTTCTTATAGAGGCGCCTACGTGTTGTTCGTATGGGCAGAAGCTTAGTTCTTTTAGTAATCGATGAAACACGAAGATTGAGAGGAGAGACGATTGTTGGGTTCAAACTACAATTTTGGCTATTTGGGTTTCATTTATTCACCAGAGACTCGGTTATATTCTCACCCTGAGAGTGCGGATGGATGTACCGGGTCATAATATTTCCGTATCACGCTATCTCTCCTTGGTCCATTTAAATAATTCCCATGACATCCGATGCACACCAAGTACAAAATTATTATTACGCCTGTACATGCACCCCGACCGACTCGGCTCTGCATTATTGTAGGGACAAGAAAGAAGGCCGTGTCGACGGAGTCCCATAATAATCCTCCACACGGGTTGAAATGAATTAAAGGCAGAGTTATTATGTATTGTGCCTTTTCCTTCATATCCATTGTGTTCCCAATTTCTTTTCCACCTCCTTTGAGACTTTGGAATCAGAATTGTAAATGTAATAGCCTCCTTCTATCTATCTACCTCAATGTCTGCCCATGTATCCTTTCCAGCACTTTCTCTAGCCTTACATTGGATTGCTCAAATGGAATCCGAGCCCACCTTACCAACTCACTCACGTGTCTTGTGAGTGAATAAAAAATATAGAAAATGAAGCTCAATGCAGATATGTACGTTAGCTAGCGTTGGAGCGACCCGGTCGGGTCATGTTTAATATTTGAAAACTTTTAGAAGCATTCCCTTGAACAGCTTCTTCCATTCATCAGTTCAGATACCAAGGGGATTTTTTTCATCAAAGTCCCGGGTGCTTTACCTGCAGTGGGCTAAATGATGTCTAAATTTTTCTACTTGCTAATATTTTTGCTAAACCCTAGCGTTTGTTAACCGGGTTTGCTGGAATCGTATGAAAGGATCCCCTCCCCTTGTGAATCAGGTGTAAATGAAAAGATTTCACTTCCAGCCTCTTGGAATACATAGGCTGGTAAAGCCAATAGGTAGAAAGATAGAGCGGGGAGTCTATTGGATTTTAATGCCTGTACATTAATCCGAAGAGTCTTTGTTGTGGGGCGAGTTCTCATTTCTTCGTCCTTCCTTTAGGAGCCGATTTCCTTTTGATGTTCTAAATCTTCTTACTCCTTTCTTAAAGTTGCCAACTGCAATTGCACACAAGTCTTGAGTTCTCTCTCTTCTGACAACTAAGCTCATTGATAGTCAATGAAATGGTATCAGTCCATTCTGAAAGTGCCTTGGAGAGTTGGCCTCAGCTCGAGGTAACCCTGTTAGTGCTAAGGTACACTGCAACACGCACACAGGATCAATTGTAATTCTTTTGATGTCACGCATTCTAAATTCTCAACTCCTTCGTCTGTCAGATTCTAAAAAATAAATAAAAATATTCCCCATCTAAAAAAGAGTCTCACAATAATTTTTACAACTACAAATCTACTCTCTGCCACATAGGTATACAACTTGTACTACTACTTTCCCATAATTCTAGACTTTCCAGTTGTCCTCCTAGGGCTCATAATAATATACTTGATAAATACTTAGTCCATCCATCGTTACCATTACTATAGTCCCAGTCATCTTTCTAATATTCAACCCACACCACATCCTTCTATATTGACTCTGTACCTTGTTCATCCACCCAATGACCCTGTGTCTCGCACCCTATAAATCTTACATGTCCTGGCTACCCTACGCCAACCAACTGAGATATCTCCCTTTATATAAATTTATATAAAATGTCACTTTCTCCTTGTTATCCATTCCAGAAGCATTTTACCATCTCGGTCCCTAATCTCTAACCGCCTAACCTTATCTTCTCTCCACTTTGCTCAATCATCATTCTCTGCTATTCAATAAACCTCATTTTCCCAGTTTCTATACAGGGAGTCAAACAAACCCGTCGCTCCTATCCCTCAAATCCATAATCCAAATCTCTCTCCGGTCGAGATTCACATGAGATTCAAAAGTTTTTTCCCTTCTCCTTTTCAAAAACCTCCTCCTTTTCCCTCATATTTATTTCCAAAGACTTAGTCTTCTCAGATTATCTTGGGGGGAGGCAGCAAGCTCGTCTTATGGAGGAAGCATTCTATCAAGCAGTGGATTATGTAGTGAACGAGTCAGCCTTGTAGCTTTCCATTCGTGTAAGACACACAATAAGGGACCGAAATCTCTTCCAAGACCCGATAGACTCAAAATAAATGTCTAAAATTTAAGATGTATCTTAAGGTTAGAATGGAACACACGTACAGGAAGATATAAAATGACTAGTCAACCTTGGTGGGGTAGGGCAATGACTCTAGGAGTCGAGATTGAGGTAGGAGGGACCGTTTGGGATCAACATTTGACAAAATATAAAACAGAACGTTGGGGGGGGGGCATTTATTTTCGAAACCAATCAATACTTTTTTCCCAACTTAATATAATCTATCCATAACCTTCGTTGCTCTGCGCTTTCTAAGACTTCTCACTTGACTGTGTCGTCTGTGAGATATATTATTATACATCAGTATGGCTCTATTGTTTGGTGGTGATTGACTGCCCATGTCCCTTTGTTACCTTGTCGTATTTATTCTATGATAATCAAGGGTATCAGCAGTATCATCAGTGGAAGCAGTTTTTTCTTGAGCTGTATAATAATTAGTAGCAAGTAAAGCCGATGGATGCACAATTATATATCTTTACCAACTGTGGCAAGCAGTGACCGTGGACTGAGTTGGACAAGTTGTAGACAATTGGAAAATTAGTTGACATTTAAAATGTTCAAAATTTTGATGATGAAATTAACATTTGAAAATCAGTTTTATGGAATGATTTCGACAATTTTTTTTGGAGCCACCTTTGGCCATGTCCTTGTCCACAGTCACTGAGAACATGCCACAAAGGGTCGTTTTGATTTCAAGTCTGTCTTATATAATTTCCATAACTATCGGATAGTCCGGATGACAATCAAACCGATCCAAACATTACAAAAACCAATTGCTAAAGCTTCCGACACTTCATACTATTATACGCAATGTCTCTCTATCTCTTGTACGACTATATCTTGATTCTTGTCACTGTTTCAGTCAGCCATGCCACTTTTTATTATTTCTCAAGATCAAATCAAAGGGTCACCTTGGATTTTCGTAATAATAAAATTAGCCCAGCCTCACACTTGCCTTTTCACAGCAGTCTTAGCTGCCAATATACATACGAGTCTCAATGTATCCATATCTATACAATCATGTGTATCCTTTACATATGCACCTTTTTAGTATCTAAATGAACTCAATGGCTCCACCAAGCCATGAAATTTGTCCTGGGTTGCTGAGAGAGAAAAAAATACAAAGCTAGCTCAAGCTTTGGCAGACAAGACTATAAAAATGATGCATAAGAAATGTTGTGAAAAGGATCAAAGTTTACTTTTCGACTTTCCCCTCTAATATACGGCATAGATTAAGAAAAGACCGATCCGAGGACACAAGTATCCGAGAGTATACTTGTAAATACATATTTATAATATATGGCATTTTGTGAAATTGCTTGATCGTAAACGTGCAAGTAACGAAGCTTTGGCGCACCTGTCACTATTTGTCCTAATAGGCTGGATATCCACGTATCTGAAAGTAATTATCTTGGGAAAAAAGCTATTACACGGCGAAGGCTAAGGAAGCCCTGGGTGACTGGGTAGTGTGTAAGTATTAAAAAAACACATCTAAACGGGTTGAGGTCTAGAAAGGTAGTAAAAGCTATAATAATGATACTGGAATAGATAGAGAGAAGCTCTTGAAGGTCCTCTGTGTATATACAGAGAGAGAGGTAGCTATGACTCCAACTTTCTTTGACCCCTTTTGTCCGGGATAAAAAGTGAAAGAGAGAAAGTGGAGATGTTTTAGAAATAGTATTCCATTTGTGGAGGGAAGTGTCTGGTACTGTGGAGCCCTTGCATGACACTTATCATGAGAGAAAGGGGAGGAATGATGTAAAATAATGAGAAAGTTAGAGAAATCTTTGTAAAAAATAAGAATAAAAAAAGCGTGTCTGAATAGGGCGGATGATGAGAGGGAATTGTAGAGCTTGTAGAAGAACACCAGACCACCACGTCTCGAGTCCTCCTCCATTAGACTGGCTAATAACGTCATATCTCATATCTCTTTTGGGTGGAAGGAAAGTTTTGGGTTAGGCCCGGGTGTAATTTTGAACGGATGTACAAGAAGAGAGAGAGATGCATCCCTGGGCCAAGCTAGCCTTGTAGTGGAGAAGATCGAGGAGGACGTGAAATGGAGGCTTCAGTCAGGGTCTTCTTCTCATATGTCTCTTTTTTGAGCGTTCTAACCTCCGGTAGTGGCCGTAGAGACAGCAAGAGACGGAGGGATGTGCTACACCCGACCTAACCTCAGTCCTCCTTCTCTTATGTATATGCTTTCTCCATCCCTCAAAAGAATCTTCATATCGATTTCACCATTTACATTCTTAAATGATTATACAAGTCGGGGCAGGGGATGCTATTACTCCTCGTATCATTAATCCTGGTTATTATATCACTTTTTATATACATCTCTATATATAACATTACCTCTTTTATTCAACATTCAACCCATAGAAATAATACTTACTTACCTACCTTATTGAACCCTACTTAAAACTAAGGTCCTTTCAGCCCTTTCTTAGCTTGGAATGCGGGAGGCAACCTCCCCCCCCAAAAAAATCAGAGAGAGAGACCAAGTTTTCCACAAGAAGCGAGTTACTACTTATAGGGTCATAGGTATAAGTACTAAAAGATCATAAACTGTCCCAGTGATATTACCAAGCCATCCAGAACGCATTTTCACATCGCCACGAATAATAATGCCGTGGTGACTGGGAGTGGGTCCCTGTCCACACGGGTCTAGTCATACTATTATATATTATGAATGAAAAAAAAGCCCCTTTTCATACCTTGTTCCCCATGATGATTGGAAACTTGTCTTTCTCATGTAATAACAATATTTATGTCATCCATATTTCCTGGCCTATTATTTACTCTGAGTGAAAGTATGGGAGGTTAAACGAAACTATTAAGTCACAGGGTTTATGGCTCGTATAACTGGTAAAATAATGGGCATCAAATCCTACGGGTTGTGATTGAGCCGCACGAGCATGGGAAATATATTTCTTATAGCTGAGATCTAAGCTTTAAAAAACTAGGTTAAAAAATGACATATATACCCGAGGGCTTGTACATAAGCTCCTCCCACATTTGTTATGAATAATGAAGGACAAGGTGTATGAAATGGGGCTTGTTAATTTGTGGTAAACAATCTGTGTGCTCAAATAGGTGTTGTTAGGTACTATAATAAGATGTAGATCTGTTAGTTTTTTTGTGAGTAAAAAGGTAGAATTGAAGCCCTATAGGGTTTCCACCATGTATTGACCATCATACCGGAAGACTTAAATTGCCGGAAGACTAAGATTAAGACGTTGAATAACTTCATATACGATACTAAGGTACTCATCCTTTGAAGTAGTGTAATGACCCTCTTATTTTTTTTTTACCAAATCGCTTGTTCATGGATGCATAAGAAGCGTGTAGTAAAATGCCCGCGTCTTTCTGCAAATCTCCTAGTGCTTGGGAATGGTGGATTGGAACAATTTATATTTTATGGAAAGCTCTGCCTGCTTCCCCCGGCCTGCCTTTTGCCTGGTGCTTCTCCGTGTATAAATACGGCTTATGAATATAATATTACGGAGCTTATAAATATAAATGCATGACATGAAGTAGATTGAATGTGCAGCTAATGCTAATACAAGAAAGGAACCAGGAGGTGCATAAATATCCAAGGAAAAGTAGTAGGCAATGACCAAGGAGTTGTTACTAGAGAGAGAGAAGAAGGCTTGAGTTTTTTTCCTCGATTTTTGTTCCCGACGACTTTTGAGATTTTGAGATACGATCACAATAATATCCTATCCAACGATACAACATGGGGCACATAACAATTTATTCTTTCCATATTTGATCTTGTCCAAGTATGAAATAAAGGAGATTTGAAAACCTGTCATGTCCCCCAAGACTCTGAGCTCAACTGTGCAATAACCCAACACAGCTACCACAACTAATAACAAAACCTAGCCGTGAATTGTACTCCCCCCCCCAGAAACCTGGCATTCCTCAAACTTTTGCAAAGTTGAAGTGCTCAAAAAAAGGGGGAAAAGTTATGCCCTTTTTTCTCTTATACTTTCTCCTTGCTATTCCATATTAATTCATTCTCAAAGTCAGAGAGTCAACTCTGGACTCTTAACTTTTTTGGCCAGGCTTGGGCATTGTGGAAAAAACCGTCCTGTGTCCTACCAACATGACATAGGGGGTATCTAAAAATATCCAGTCTGGAACCTGCATGTACATATATATGTGGAAAAAGTATACATATATATATGTATATGCATATATATATTTATATATTCTCTCCCTCACGAATCTCATAGAGTTCTCATTCAGTCAGTTCTCTCTCTCTCAGTGTTTCCTCGTGTGATTTATGTATGGTGAAAGTGATTGTGTGAATAATGTGGATTTAAGGTCTTTCCCTGCTCAGTATAGGAAATGATGGATGAGAGTTGACACAAAATGCTTTTCTTCCGCTTCTCCAACTTCTTCTGTCCTCTTTTCTTTTTTCTATACGCTTTCTCTCACTGCTTCTGCTTAATATACAAATATAAATAATAACACACACACACATACACACATATGTACAGACAAAGATCAAGAAAAAAAAATCAAACACCACAACCTCACTCCAAGATCACCCAAAACCTCTTTACTTGACAATACTTAGTTTTAATCATAGCCCCCGATCCACACTGATGCTCCGGAGGATTTATGTAGTGAAAAAAATCCTCTCTCCACGACGAGCGTAATTTGTAATAGATCGGGAATGGGGATGAATGATCATGAGTTGGATCTTGTGGAGGAGGGAAGCCATTTTTTGATCTTGATACCCGATCCTTATCCAAATAATGATAATAACATGAAATGGCAACTCTCTCCCTTCCTGCGGTGATTGATTCCTCATTTCCCAATTTATTTTCCTGGAGCTGTGCAAAGGGTTGAAGGGAGAACAATCCAACTTCTTCACTTAGGATGATGTGGTGAGGGAGAAAAAGTTTTACACAAGAGAGAGCGAGAGAGAAAGAAAAGTTTCAGTCTGGGTGGGTAGGGACTAGGAAGGTATGTATTTATTTAGTTAGTGAACGAGCTATCCCAAGTCTAGAAATGAGAGGAACCTTTAGTTCTAAAGGGTGAAGAGTATGGAAAGGCTGGGAGTGGTGAGTATTTGAATCGGAGTGGGCTATGGAGCTATCCGATAGTCCGGTTGTTTACTCATGAAACTTGGGAAGAATCCATACTGCCTGAGTGCTCAAGGACAATGGCTTTAGGATGTGTTAGCGTGTGCTTGGGGGAAAGCTCACAGAGCTTTTACACTCTGACATCAACATAGATCACTTTTCAATACCAGACTCTCCCAAAGGTAGTCGACCTTTGACTTTTACGAGCTTCAAGAGTTTAGATACGGATTTTACGCAAGTATCAACCAACCAGTCGTTGATATCCGAGTAGGCCTTAGCTCCTTAGATCCTTCCTAGCCCTCAAAAGAAAGATAATAAATAATCAAGGAGTTGTAGAGTAAAAGGAAAAACAAGTTATCAAATGCTCAGTAGGCATTTCGAGGGTAGGATGACGCGTTTTAATTAACTTTTACAGGATCCAATAACAAAGGCTTTGTAACTACAGACTTGATGAACACCAAGTTCCAATACGCTTCGGCTCCACTAGATTTTACAAACATTCGGAGCCCTTATTGGAAATCAGGAAGAGAGCTCCGTCCCCGATGCCAATTTCAGCCTCAGATACCATACACACACACCCACTGTTGTATAATAAAACGTATAGTTAGTCCCTACCCAAGTCACGCCAAGATAAGGGTCATTTTCCACTTGATATAGTTTGGTAACAATCAGTTTTTCCTAAAGTTTTAGCTCACAATGTAGGCCGAGTTGGTGAATATTGAAAGTAGATAGGGACAACCCCCCTTGAGACCTAGTGGAAGGGATTTTCATGCTCCTTCCACAGGGCATTATGGAAGTGTACAGATTTAATAGTTTTTCCCAGTTGATTGCGCAGAGAAACATGAGGAGTAGTAGCTTTTTGGATTATTTGCAACTGTAATTTACCGGAAAGTGGTTATTTACGTGAGTGCCTGGCTTAAAATGAGGAGACAGGGCCAATGCAAGAATTCTAGTGCCTCTCGTCATATATATATCTCGTCTCGTCAATTGTACATGCATAAATCTTCATATTAATATCTCTGTGTTGTTTAAAAAAATCCATTTCTTTCTCTCTCTTGCTCTCCGAGTCATCTGAGTGTGTATTATGTGAAACTATGGAGTTGGATTGTTTTCCCTTGGAAAGATGAGGACTACTGGCCGTATTACGGAGAGTTGGAATCTCAGCTCGTTCAACTCAAGTAGAGCGAACGGTGGTGAGAAAAAGCCAATGTGACCCAATGCTCAGAACGTAAGAGAAACAAAGTTTGACCAGTGGGGATGGAAAAGTGGTGGAGAGATGGGCTGCCCAAACAAGCCAATCCTTGAATAGATTTCTGCAAATAGAGACAGCAAGAGCGGATCAGAAGAAATGACTAAAAGGAACCCATACCACCCTCCTCTCCTTATAGAACCACTCCCCTTTTATAACAATCCCAGAATGTATTAAATCCCTTTTACTTTATTTAGATAATATACTTATACATTGTAGAAGTAGTTTCTTTTATTAGTCTAGTCCCCAGTTCGTAGTAGAAGTACACACAAACAAAGTAGGGACATTTCTAAGTGCTGATCATTTCTGATCCACTTGGCACAGTTCCCAGGAAACTCTAATAACCCTTGATGATGTGACATTTTGCAGGAGTACAGCGTTCAGCTCACTTTCAGGGAACAGTGGCTTGATGACCGACTACGATTTGACCATCCACCTGGTAAGCCTTTAAATTTATTCCCTTTCATTTTGGCTCCAATGAATAAAATAAAATATCATCATCCTCCCCGTCATTTACATGGACAAACAGAGTCCAGGGCAACGCATCCATTTCCTTCAGATTTTCTACTTTTTTTCATACATTTTTCTGCTCGACTAGCCCTGTGCAGACAATACCATGGAATTCAAATCCTTTGATAGTCAAGATTAATATTCTCGCTTCGTTGCAACTTGTGTATTAAAAGGGTGACATGGGTATATTCGAGCTGTTCTTGGAATTCCATGTTTGCTGGACTGTAGGTCGGTTGCCATAAAACTAATTCATCTCCCAGCAGCTGGTCTGTTAATGCCTCGGCAATTCAGGGCTGTAATGACAGTTACGCCACCACCACCGATGATAACCAACCGAGTACAAGGAATTATTTAGGCTATTCATTCCCCCAGAGTACCTTATAAAATTCTCCCCAGGGAGTCTCTTTGTCCATTACATACTCTGTTTCCAAGACCCGTTTAATTGAATATCAGTAAGGAGATGGAGGAGCTCTAGGGCCTTGGATTTGTCCTATCGGGCTGATGGTCATCATTTAAAATAAAAAAACTGTACCCTCCCCCACCTCAACACCTTACCTGTAAGTTCTTTATGTTACTCGACAATCTCAGCCTTGTCACTGGCCATTGTCTAAAAAACTCGTGATGGCTTCCTTGTTGAATAATATGGAAAGCGTGTTTTGGAGGGAGGAAGTAAATTGGATTTTATTTCCCTCCTTCAGTTCCTTGTGTTCTAAGCTACGATCTGGAATGGGTCTTCATTAAGCCTTGAATAACGGGGATCACTCTATAAGAATGTAATAGCCAGTTTGAGAAATTAAAGGGACTTTTAGGCTTGGGAAGGTAGTTGGCAGTGGGGGGAAGTAGTTAACAATAATGAATATAAAACAGTTTCCCTTGTCTGAGATAGGTATGTAGAAGGAGCTGGGAATGTAATAGAATGATTCATAATAGATCCCAGTAAGGGGCTTTGAGATTATTGCCTTCATAATATAATTGCCATCTTAATTCTGTTTGTCATCTGGCCAAATTATACTTATGTAGTTTGGAGTTAAATTGCTTCTTAATTTAATAAAACAGACACTTTGTAATAGCTCTGAATGCTCTTGCTCCTCTGTCGAGTCTACTCTGATTTCAGGAAATACGTACCATGTTGGGGTCGACGGTTAGATGTAGCCCATGTAGGAATGAGACCTGGGCTTGTGGGTCTGCGGAAATATCCACAATCTTATAGGAGGGAAATGTATTCTTAGAAAGTTGATATGTACGTATTGTAACTTTTATTTAAGTAACAGAGGGTGGTAGAAGGGTTTGAAACGTTTCTGTATGCGGTAGACAGGGGCTTTATCAAAGATACTAGTAAGGGTGTAGATGATGGGAGAAATGTACTTTCCATCGAAACTCAGATCAAAAGAATATTTTTTTAATGTGGACGTGATGCTGCATACGTCTGTGAAATAATTATTTCTCGAGACGAAGGATAAAAAGATGAAATCAATTATTAAGTTTTCCAAGAGGTTTTAGTTTGAGCTTACTTGTAGGGATTGACAATTAAAATTGAGACAACTAATTGGAGCCATATGCTTCTCTAAATCCCCGAGGATATCTTTCTTGCCGAGAACCTTCCCTCCACTTCCTGTCATCAAGTAAAACTTTGAGTAGGTAACTATTTACAGTTATTGTCAAGTGGAATTGAATTTAGAGGGAGCTGATGAAAATGAAACTAGAACACGTATGTTCATATCAAGGGGATTGAGAAGCCGATATATTCTTGGCCCTTCGGAGTTATGACCCTTCGTAGGCATTTCGCCTCCTTTTGTTGTCTGGCGAAACTCCTCAGAAGCAAACTGGAGGAATTTATTTTGCATTCAAAGAGGAAAAGGCTTACATGAGAGGAAACATGATGATACAGTTGCATTTTAAATACACCAGGTTTTATATATACCTCTTAGTTAGGATTATGGAAAAGTAGCTTTGGGAAAGCTGACGGGTCTCAAAACACCCTTTTCCATCGGCCTTGTGTTGTTGATGTAATTTTTTTTAAACAAATTTATTCGTGCAAAACAAAAATCTGAAAAACTGTGCACTCTTGGTTCTTTTAAAAGAAAATATGATAATATTATTCTCAACGGAGGACTGAGCATCTTTGTGTACATTTAAAATTAGGTATCCTGCCCCAGTGGTAGACAGTTGTGCTGGGTAGGCAATATTTACATTAAGTATCGCATGCTAGAAAAATTACGAGATTTACCCGAGGATTTTCATCCTGACTCCTTGAGTTAGATCTTGAAGGCTCTTGAGTCAATATTTACGTTGTTTAAAAACGAGTTTACTAATAGCCAAGTCCTATCAACATTTGGACATGCACTGTAAACTCTAGTGGCTTCCAGGATATCAAAGTTTGGATACCATTGGGCCAGTTTGGACTCTGGGGAGTTTGTAGCATTTATGAGTAAACTTTTTTCCGTTTTTTTTAACTTGTGACTACGTTTCACATACAGAATAACTCCATGCACTGCAGTCGGGGTCCAATTATTTCCCACTCTTGATCATTATCGGGGTCACCAAGGTCAGCTTTCGCATGGAAACGTACGATTTAAGTTTAAAAATTATAGCAAAGAATTTTAAGATTTAAATATAGGATCCAAAAATGTAGGAATGACATGTTCTCAGCTCAAGTATTCCCATGACTTGGGTTAGTTGATTAATTTGCAATAAAGTTAATTTTAGGAGGAAGACAAGTAAAGTCAAATCAGTTATTTTGGACTCAAACAAAAGCTAACAAATCAATAGCAACGAACTTTTAATTTTGACTATGAAAATAAAGTTTTACCACAAAAAGGGCAGGTGGTATGTGGAACACCGCTCAAACATCCTCTCAACCATTTCCCTCTAAATTACTATTGAACTAAAGTCAAACTTTGAATAGTTAGTTTGTTTTTTTCGTACTAAAATACAATTAAAGTGAAATTAATTACTTTCCCCGCTGTTGTATCCATTCTCCTCAAATTTGTCTACATACGGCTTCATCACAACAAGAACAGTGTTTTGCTCAACTTCCACATCCCATGGCAATGATTAATTCCCAATTCCTAAAAGAAAAACCAGCTTCCGAGCTCCTAATGGAAAGTAACAATTCTCACTAGCCCAAATGTCGATGATGGACAAAGGAAAGCAAGAAGGAGGAGGGAATATTTATAGCATGTAATAAGAACGTATGACGTAGATGCGGAGAACACAGCCCTAGTTACGAGATCATTTCCCATAGTTTTCCCCCCAGTTACTTAGAAGAATAGCCATAATTTAATTACCAGAAAGCCCCTTTCTCCAACTTTGTAACTTTGTGTATGCATCTACATGATTTGATTCATTAGCCATACCGACTTTTAAAATATTTACAACTTGTACATCTTGTGGCTTAACCGAGTTCTCTCCCTTTTCTACATAAACCGCATCAACATGGAGAGAGAGGAGCTCCTTCCTCTCTTGCGGAAGTTGCCAATGTTAATTAGACATTTAAAAAAGAGGTCACGACCTTGAGCAACCGGTTCGTTGGTGGAGCCAATTTCTGGTTGGTGGTGGCGTATTTGTTCTGGTTGAAGGGTGTGTATCTTAGGGCTGAATGAATGTTCAGAGTTGGAAGGACTAACGAAGGTAATGAAAAACAATGAGATAAATAATATGGGAATGGTGACAGGTCCAGGAGGCACCCCAGGTAAATTCGATGCAGCGAACCTTCGCTACCTGACATTGACGGATTCTGCCCGGGTGTGGATGCCGGATCTGTTTTTCTCGAATGAGAAGCAGGGGCACTTGCATAATATCATCATGCCCAATGTCTACATCCGAATCTTCCCTAATGGCGAGGTCCTCTACAGTATTCGGTATGTGGTTATTTCTCCATATATAAATTTGTACGTGTCTTCCCAGTCCTAACCAAGCTCTCTCATCCCTCTCAAAACTTTCTCCGACTTTCTCCCTTTCACCCCGGAATTTTCTTTCCATCCCGAATCTCCGTATTTCTCCACAATCTCACTCTTATAGAAGAGAAATCCCCGAGTCCTGAATTCATCACCAGAAGGAGAGAAGATTATTTTGCTTGCTTGAGCATCGAATTATAAGACTGCGTTCGTGTGTTTGAAGCCCCTCCAGCACTGGCATCACCACCGCCACAATTTACAGTTGACTAGAATTCTGACTCCCAGACCAGCCATATTCATCCACTCACCTTACCTTGCTTTCCCCACAACTATTACTACAACTCTATACCTTTCCCACCTATGGTTTGCCAATATCTAGTCCCGGACTCGTACCACTCGTACAAATATCCGCTACATACACAATATATCCATGTACGTACGTATCCATCGACCCTGTTCAAATCCACGCATGGGTTCATACATCAGCCCGAGCGTACTCTGGATCCCATCCTCACTTTCGCACAGAGTTGGTTACCTCCAATGATTAAGGTGACGACGGGATGTTCCCTTGGTTTTTATACGGCGGGGATCAGTCGCCTAGCTCTCATCTCCGCAATTTCTGAGACAGCTTGTGTTGTGGTCACATATTAAATATATGTAAAGATCTGATAGGACCATTTTAATCTAAATATACATGGGATCAACCAACACCCTTGCCTCATCTATTTCCTGTTTTCATCTCCCGTCGCACTCTACTGAGTAGCTCATTACGCCATGGCCCATGGGTTACTAAAGGCTTGGATAAGCTATAGTGCCACCCTTGGCTGTCCCAATCTCACTCTCTCTAGTCCCCACAATTTGTCCCCCGCGAGCTATTGAGCTCGAAAATATCGTCCTTTCTCTTTTGAATGAAGAAAAGCCATCTCTTTAATGCAAAGGGACTAATCAGAATAAACCGTAGGGTTGTTTTCGTAATTCCACTAGTTTTTTTGATAAAATCATGCTATTCACAAGAATAGAGTGATGTGGGACAAAGGAGCGAGTCTGGATGTGAAGCCAAGTCTGAAGTTCATGGGCCCAAATATATATTCCAGTGTGTACGAAGATGACAAAAAGATTGATTTTCCTTGTTTACTTGATCACAAAGGAGTATATATTAGATAGAGGCAATGTCAATTTTTCAGAAATAATAGAGAGAGAGAGAGGATTTCTTCATTCGGAAAGTGTATATTTTTGTGTAGCATCTCGGACCCACTAGGTCCCTAGTGGGTCTATAGAGGTCTATGACATGAGAAAGGATCGTGGACAAAGTCTTGGGGCTGACGACCGATGTGCCTAAGAGGGCTGGGCCACTTGAACGACTTGAACCTTTTGATATATTTTTTTTTACCCATCTCCCTGCCTTTTCCTTAGATTCCCGAAATCCTCCTCTGACGTCAAAACTCAAAACTGTTGGAGGTACCTGAGAGATGTATTTTAATACGAGTGTTTAGTTGTATGCACAACATATTCACGAGTTAGATGGACAGACGATACGTGGAGTGTTTATAGGTATGCAGACATCTTTTGTCGAGGGTAATGCATGTAGAGATATATATATATATTTTTTATTTTCAAGAATTTCTTGGAGAAGGTATAAGGTTGAAAATGCACTTAGTCGGGTGTTCCGAAGAGATTTGTTACGAGGGCTCCAACCCGTCGCATGCCCTTTCTCTCCTTGTCCTGTGGATAAAAAAAAAATATATTTCTCCATTGAGACGGCCCATAATAATAGATACTCTCCTGGATTTTTTTCCCCAACAATACGATCTCTCTCTTTGGCCTCTGCACGACTCATCAGTCAACATTCTCGAGATACTTAGTTGCCCATCTATATATCTTACATCGCTTTTCGGATCTGTACTTGACTCGCAGAGGATGAAAAAAAAACAAGAAGAACTTTTCCAGAATGCCATCCCCTCGTGCTTGGAGCGTTTTATCATTTTTTTTATGCTTCGCGACGGATTCGTAGAATTGAGCTGGAGGGACGAGCCATCTACGCGGCTTCATTATTGACTATCATTTTTCATTTTATATTACGGTCACACAGGAGACTTTCTCGTTGGCTTATTGGGCCGCTTAGAGGAGGTCTGGGGAAAGAAGGGAATCTCATATGAGACACCGGCCTAGTCATACAACCCAGTTAGAAGAGTAATAGAGTTGATCAAATCCAATCCCTTGTACTGATGTAGTTAAGGGCTTGGGAATTTTCGAAATCCCCTTCTCCTGCCATACCAGTTCCTACCTCTCCCTGACATTGTGTGCACTGGTTTTGAAGGGTGGTGTGTGGACTTTAGGCGGAGTAATGATTTCCCTCGGATTATGCATTTCAGAATTTCGCTGACATTGTCGTGTCCCATGATTTTGAAACTGTATCCGTTGGACAAACAAACCTGCTCCCTACGAATGGCTAGCTGTGAGTCCTTTCTCTTTTATCGATATCCTAAGAATGTGCAGTCATGTAAATCGTTGTCAAGTATGATAAGTGGGATCGAACTGACATAATCCTTGTGTGACATGGTTTGAAAATACAGATGGATGGACCACAGAAGATTTGATTTTCAAATGGAAACAACTAGACCCTGTGCAAGTTACATCCGACCTCCACCTCCCTCGGTTCGCCCTCGAGCAGTTCACCACAGACTACTGTGACAGTCAAACGAACACAGGTAAATTTACGTACTAGCTCCTACACCTTGTTTACACACTTTCTATTATCTCCATCATTTTTCCATGTGCTGAGCTAGAATAAAGAGTAGAATCTCGACGGAAATCGGCAGCAACGAATCCATCCATACTTTTGTGTCAATTGTGTGTATTTTAGCATTGGGAATTGAAAGGGTATAGTTGCAATAAAGGATTAGAATTTTAGAATAGGACATCGGACATGAAAAGAGCGATGAAGCTTCATAAGCTTGCTCTGACCAGTTCAAAGGGGACATTAGGTATGTGTCCCTATTATAATAAGAACCCAGTCTAATTCTCTCCTCCCAACTTGAAATAAAAACGATGTGGTTGCTAAAGTTTAGCTGGGGACGCTGGAAGCGAATTCTGTCGTATTAAATTGTAAATCGAAGTACGGCTTATCAATATGCCCCAGGTTTGTGATACGATCGGCCAAGATGAGACGCCGGGTTGTTATTTATTAGAGATGGAAGGGAAGATATTCTTATGCATTTGACCCTTTTTGATAACCCTAGGAGTGTACAGTTGTCTGCGAGTGGATTTACTTTTCAAACGGGAGTTCAGCTACTATTTAATCCAAATCTACATCCCATGTTGCATGCTTGTCATCGTGTCATGGGTCTCCTTTTGGCTGGACCAGAGCGCAGTTCCGGCCCGAGTCTCTTTGGGAGTGACGACGCTTCTTACAATGGCAACTCAGACGTCAGGTATCAACCAAACGTTGCCCCCAGTTTCGTATACTAAGGCTCTAGACGTGTGGACTGGAGTCTGCCTCACTTTTGTATTCGGTGCCCTCCTGGAGTTCGCTCTTGTCAACTACGCCTCTCGTTCTGACCAACACCGGGAGAATGTCAAGAAACAGCGTCGTCAGTGGGAACTCGAACAAGCTGCTGCGCTTGAAGCGGCGGCTGCTGTTGCAGCTGCTGATCACATGGAAGACGGTACGGCCGTCTTTGGAATGGTAAGTGTTCTTTATGATCTGAGTCTCTATCTCTGGAGGCCATGCCGGGTTGGCCTCTCTCCGGCATATTCTACCTCCGTGTCGGAGGAAATGAGAATGTAATCCATGAATGACAAATCTGCTGTTGCTGGGTGTGCATGTAATTAAGCAAATTTGATTTGTCCATACAGAAGCCGCTTGTGAGACATCCAAGGGAAGCTCTGGCCCTTGACAAAGCTCGTCAGTGTGAGATTCACATGGCCATGGCTCCGAAAAGGGAAGGATGTGCTCGAACATGGCTTTCTAAATTCCCCTCAAGATCTAAGAGAATAGACGTTGTTTCCCGTATCACATTTCCGCTCATTTTCGCTCTCTTCAACTTAGCCTACTGGTGCGCCTACCTATTACGAAAGGACGACTTGGAGAAAGAGCCATAAATTAGAAAATTAGAAATATGTAAATAAGTTGTTCAATGTTATTATCCTCAACATGAGTCAAAAAACCCAGCGATCCGTTCTGTGCATTTTACAAGTTGAACCGTGTGGAAGTGTGTGTGTCACCGTTGGAGATTCGAGGAGGACACTTATAAGGTTCTTATATTAATACGATACTTGATTAACTTGATACTTAGAGTAAGGAAAAGCTCTCCCCGTCATCAACCCTGGTCCAGTGACATCATGATCAACACATATAAGAATACTTCTATGTAGCCTCTTAATAAAGCAAGCAATGTTTGCTAAACTTCTCTAACCCATAAAGCCAAGGCTGCGTATCTGTCACCATGATATCTTGATGAAGATGACGTCTGTGGTTATCTTGTATGCTCTGCGTGTGTTTATGTGTGTGTGTGTGTGTCCACTACTAATTCTTATCTTCATGTCTGTGAACCGTTCTTGGTTAGGGGACATTTGAAATTATGAACGATGTGAGGCTGGAAGCAAATACCCTGTGATGGTTACAGTGGTGGTGGAGTCTACACTGTAATGATTACCTATAATTTAAAATATTATAAATACTTACTACACATGTACAATATACCTGCATGTACTAACTATATGATACTTAAATATTGAAATCAATCTTTGCTAAAACCGTGTTAATGAAAATAGTGCAACAAAAAATATGGTGCTTCGGAACTACTAACTTTCACCACAACAGCTTTCACACTGAGCTCAAATTTCACTCCCTCGTTGTTGTGCAAGGGATCACTAGGTTGGAAATATTCTGGGAAATATTCTGGGAATCTCTCCCTCACCTACCCAGGCTGGCCAGGCACCAGCTCCCGAGCTACTGCTCAACTACCAGTGACCCACAAGAGTGGACAAGTGAAATAAAAGAAAGATACTATTCCCCTACACAGTGATATTTCAAAGGATCGAGACAACTCATTAATTTACTCAATCAATTTCAATCATTAGTGGAAAAAATCGAGAGAATTTTAACCCTTTTGTTGTAAATTAGCATATGTACATAATTATGAGATATACAAATGTAATATGTGTCTACTACCTACCTACCACCACCACCCCCCATCAATCCTCAAAATTATCATACACAACTCAAGCCACGTTAATACTCATTAACTATGTTTAGGGCCGGGGTGACCGCGTTTTCTTTTAGTATCATTCCGTGTATTCCTTGTCTGGGGAAGTTATGAGTTGGTAGTTGGGAAGTTTTTCAAATATCTCCTTTGTATTTGTACATAAAGTTATACTGATTGTGTGGTAGGCGTGTAGGGATAGTGTTTTCAAAAAATGATGTCATTTCAACGGATTCATATTAGTCTGGTAGTCTTCGTACTTATAAATGATTAATTAGTAATTTTTAGAAGCACTTAGGAACTCAAGTGTATAATCGCGTGCTAATTCTGTACAATCTACTTTAATTGGATGTATCACAGTCCGAAAATTGAATAAAGAACCTCGAGCTCTAAACTCCGAGACACTCACTTATAAATCCATGCGGCACTCAATTATTCAGCCCCCTCATCTTTTCCATATACACAGACCCAGAGGGGGTGATCAAAAAATAGGCCCAGCTTTTAGGAGCAAGACGGAAATTGGAGCTTCTAACAAGTTCCGGAAATTCTATCCTCTCATCTTTAAATACGGACAAGAAGAAACAAGTCAAGGCCAGCTTTGCTCCTTCGACTCTATATGCAGATTTTTATGGATTACCAAGGGCTAAAATATTGTAAAATTTGACTTTCCATCTCATGTTTGCGGCTTTAGACGGTAGATTGAATTTAAAACAACTCGACTTGTAAACAAATAACTTCATCCTAAAGTCAACCTTTGACGAGGTATGAAAATCTTGGAGAAATGTGATTCTTAAGTTAATTATTGAGCTTCAATATGCTGATTGAGCAGGGTAATTTCAATTGTTATGACCTTCCCACGAAGAAAGGTAAAATGCAGTTTTCTTATTTATCAAAAATAAATCGGAGAGAGTCTGCTTGAAAGATTTGTAAACTCAATCGCCGTCTTCCTCACGTCTGAAAACAATGAGGAGTGTCAAAATTTGAGAATTCCATCATCTCCGAGTAAAATGGATTGTTGGACTTTCTCACGTGAGGGTACACACCTGCAATGGCTTGATTTCCCTCGAGACCAGAATAGGCCCCTTCTGGATTCACCATCCATGGTAGGGCACAGTGGGTAAGACACCTTATTAATCAGATCAGAAGAGGAAGGATTTGTTATTTTTTTAAACGAATCTCGAAAATAAAAACACACACCAATCTTTAAACCTTCTTATGTGTTTTCCCCAACATCTTCGAACGAATGTAGAATTGTAAGTGTGCGGAATTTATTTGCACAAATATTACAGCTCCTTCCTGAGTTTTGAATTGCCTCCATGATTAATAAGGTAAATTGATTGACTGCACACACAACTTGAGTTTATAATAAAGAATCCCTTTTCATCAAAGTCAAGAGCTCGCTTAAATTCTCTCCTCTAATCTATCTAATTGAAGAAAGATGTAAATTATTTAAGCTTATAGTCCATCCAGATTATTTAAAAGGAAAGCTGATAAGATGTACTATAAAGGGAAAAACATAAAAGAATATGCAGGAGCATAAATTTTTCAACTTAATGAGAAAACTCGATATTTAAAAGTATGTCAAATCAATACCTCTGTGTCCATAAACGTGTCCTCAAAATCATCTAAGGAAGAAAGACTCGAAATTGAATAAGGAAAAAAAAGAAACTTATAAAACTTAGACTAAATAGTTATCACACATCCTAGACGATTTCCCGGACATCAATGGAACCCTTATATATTCTATGAATGTAAACAAATAATTGTGCTAAGCCCTTTGAATCCCTTTGGTATAAATGTGTACATATTCATGGTCGATGGCCGTGCCTGATTGGAAATTAAACTCGTTGGGGAAACTCTTAAAGATGAAGAGGCTGTTATGAAAAGGGAACTCGGTCTGGAGGGCGAACACCTAGGGAGAATGACTCTACTGTCGTGGAGGGATATTTAGGTCATTGCTGGGAAATGCTGAAAGCTTGGGTTCAAAAGGATCGATGGGATCCTTCCATCCAACTGGGAAATGTATGGGTAGCTGATAACTGAGTTGGGCTGGATGGACGGTTATGGAGTGATTTATAGGAACGTTAAACTACCACCACCACCGGTACCAATTGCCTTCATCCTCCAGAAAGTACCGTTTGCATTTATACGAGCACTAACTCTCCTTCTATCCCATCCTTAAACATCCCATCTCTCTCACCAACAGTTCTATCTTCCGTGTATCGCACATTAGACCTTTCCTCACGAGCTAATCTTCCGACTGCACAACCAGAGACCACTGCCGAGGCACGAGATGCATCCAGAAGAACTCAACTCTCGAGGGGATCGTCATGATATGGTCATGATGAGCATGGTGTCCAATGTCCCCGCATCTTGTCACATTCCACACAAGACATCAAAGAGGGGGAAATTATCTAGAACAAGTGAGGAGTAAAGTGTGAGTGGAATTATTTTCATATCAATTTCCCCCGTTCAAATTCTCTCATTTAGGGCTCAAAGAGTTTTTCCGCAAGTATTTCACAAACTTTGTGTACGTAGCCTTATTATGTAGGTAAACTTTCGAGAGTGATCTACAGGGTGTCCGACCAAAGGCTCCGACCCATTTCTGGAACTGCACGCAAAAGTTTGCAACTAAATGGAGTTGGGAGCAATTGCTTGAATTTGAATTAAATATCAAAGTCCCGTCCATGTAAGATTACCGCAGGCTTGTGACCAGGAGGGTCAGTCTACTCTGTTGCATGTCTGTAGTGTGTGTGAAGAATCCGAGGGGGGTTCTAAGACATGTTTGTGCGAAACCTCCCAACACTTTTCCAACAGTTTTAAGATCTGATAAAGTTTTTCACATTCTTACAACTTTCTCCCCATGAGTTTTGCACTTATATTTAGGCAAGGCGATAAAAAACCGCTTTAATTTTCAGTTTCAACTGTCTCAGAGTGCTCAAATTTTATTCCACCTATGACCAAGTTGGCTTTTTATTATTAGCTTGAGCTATGTGGTCATTCAATTGGGAGCGATTGCATACATTTAATAATTACGAGAGGGGATTTTGAGGCTGGACACCCTGTAGAGATTTGACTACCATTTTATTGAGCAAACATTTGAAATTCTTTGAGCACATAATAGACCAGATTTTAATTAATGGTTGTACGAGTGCATAGTAAAAAAAATTGTATTCAACTATAAATATGATTCCACAATATCCTTTCAGAATGTAAGAAACCTGGCCATATTGATAGGCAAACAAGCTATGTCTGAATTATGAAGTCAAATCGCAGAAGCAATTCAAATCGAGAATCATGGCATTTCAAATATCTATAATTTTCGGAGATAAAAACAACTATGTCCGCCTTAATGAATTTTCCCGTCAAAAATTTATTGGACATGCAGCGTTTCATTTTTACCCTAGAAAACATATGAAAGCAAATGAAAACATATCTGATCAAATTGGTATTTATCCATGCAATGTTGGTAGGTTTGAAATATTGTAAAGCTAGACCACAGAATCTGACTACCTGCATTGCGTGCATTCGGACTGAGTTTAAACAAAGGAACGCTATTTTATTTACTGTAATAATAGCTCACTTTCCTTGTACCAACAGAAGAGGAGAAATGACGCCAGAGGCTCCTGTATGACCAAAGGCTTTGGAAACCATGTCATTACATGTGAGCATAGTGATCTTGTAATATCTGTATTTGTACGAATCAAAATGTGGAAAATATTTCCACCTCTGACTGAGCTCTTTTCATTTGATAGTGAAATGGTAAATTGATATTGCAGTGGTCACATATCTCAAGAATGGACGGACTTTGCAGTTCAACCTGGACCGGGTTGGAAATTTTCAAAGTCTTTAGCACTCTAAAGAAGCCGGGAGATTTGGGATACGTCTTGTCACACTTCAATTACAGGAGATCCTTAGAGATCCAAGTACCCTTGTGTAAACTTCTTGCTCAACTTGAATAACTTAATTTTATACAGAGGGGTAAAATCTAAGGGGGGAGGGGGTTATATAATTGGTATTCGATAATGGTTTTCCGTGTGACGTCAATTAGTGAAAAGCCATGGGTTGAATAAACTTTTGCAAACAATAAGGAAATAAGAGTAGGGTGACTAACGAGGAAGATGGGAAATAAAAACTGGGTATTGCATATTCGAAAAGTATTTCGAGCATTTTAGATACGCAGATGATGTCATCAAACCTCTTTTGGAATGTGTTATGACATCAACTTGTTATTAGAAAATCGGGTGTGCGAGCTAGGAAGCCCTTTCGATTTCATTGAAACGATTCTATAGAAGGATTTACATTCATTGAGTTGAGGTCAGCGAGTGCGTCCTATTTGTGACTCGAAACCTTTGATGGTCCATTGGTTTTTATGAGTACGCGAACTGTACTCAATAATATCACAATGTAGCTATTTATAGATTGAAATTTTATACTCAAAGGAAATTTTTTTTTTTCCAATGCATCACAAATCAAGTACATTGAGGAAAGGGCCATACCAAACATATCTGCAAAACTTCATTAAATGGTCTGCCTTTTTTCTACAAAAATGCATTGATGCTCCCAATTTGTTTTTTACCGTTTCGTAATCTTGATTTTTAAAAACACTTTGAATTGTGGATATTTTAAACTTATGGAATATTCGTTTTCATAAATATTACTGTAACATGAAAACATTCTAGAAAATTGAAAATGGCATGAAATTACCCTCTCACAAGTGCACTTTCTACCCGTCACCCGTTATCCCCGATTTTGTAATGTAATTCCGTTTGATAAGCTTGAAAAAAAGCTTCAGAAGCCGTTGCAGCGCGTTGGTCCAATTGGAAAGAACATGAAAAGAAGGGTTAGCAATGGGAATTTAGAGTTAAAAAGTCATCATCATGGCCAACGTCAATTTATACATCTTGTTGGATTTTGAAATAAATCTTTTTGGATAGCCAGTTTTTTGTCGAATTTGCTTTCGAAAATGGCAACGATGAAATCGGAATCCATGCGGAGACATCTGACAAATTAAGACAGGCCCAGATTGTAATTCTCTATCATAGCTGATTCAAATTGTACCCATTTTGTGGATTGCATTTCGTAAAATATATATCGTTTTTAAATCATGCGAGTCATTTTGAAATTGAGGTGAGGATTAAAACTTGTGGTAATGACAAAGTAGATGTAAATTGAAATAAAAGTAGGCATGGCATGAGTTGCTTGAGAGCGCAATGGTTATATCAATAATTTATTATTATGCTAATTTTCATAATGCTCCCTTTACCTTCCAAGTACTACCATCTAATTTTGAAACTCTGGAGAGGAATAAAAAGTTTCCCCAGAAGTATTCATAAAGTCAAATACAAGGGTTCCTAGGAATTAGGAATAGTAGGAATATTTGAGCAAGAGAAAATTTCTGGGTATCCAAAAGTTTTATACTTAAATAGAATGACGTGTGAGATGTTTTTTTAGAAGAGGGAGTCAAGAATTTTGTGCTTGCTAAAATAAAAGTGAACTAACTTTCTTCCTGGGCTCTGTTTGTAAATGAGATGATCTGTAAACGGAGTCCAGATGTGGGGCCGTGGTGTGGACTGAAAATTCTACAGAAAAAATTATCTTTCTATGTTTGTATTAAGCTGTAAGAGTTTTCTTAAAATGGTTTACTAACTGGTTTAAAAGTTTTGCAATTTTCAAATTCTTATTGGCGAGGGTGTAGAATGAAAATTATAATTGTCAATCAAAATGGTTGCAAAAATTGAGCAGAAAACACGAGAATGGAAATAAAATTAGCACCTTAGGTGAGATAAACTAAATTCCCTTGAAATCTCGAGCTTGGTTCAATTAATTTAATTGGACTTTGAAACCTTTGAAATTGCATAAGTCCTTCCAATTATTGTATTCATCTCGTAAACGTTTCTTTCCTTTGCCAACTACCTTAAAGTATTATGTGGTAATTCGCAATTTAATAATCTTTACGAGGGGGGCGCAAAAAATCCCCGTGTCAATGCTTCCTACATGAATGAAATTTTAAAATAAAAAAAACCTCTTTATATTTTCTTTGCTCGATAATATTTATGAGGATGGAGTGTATCGTTTAAATGTACAAGTGGTATCGAGGAAAGCGTAAGTAGTAATAAATAAAAAGTCGCCCTTTTGAAACGTGATAAATGAGGCTGTGCGTGAGGTTGGATGAAGCCCACTTTTTTTTGTTTCTATCTCTGTTTTTCTATTTTTCCATTTCCATCTCCATAAAAATCCCCCCATACTGACTCCAGTGAATCCAGCGATGCAAACACTTTTTTCTCTCACTCCAAGTCAGGATAGACTTAGCATATATCTAATATCAGGCCTCGTCGTGTATATTCACGTGCTCCTTATTCTCTGCATATACGTATGAGGGAAATGTTATTGGTTTTTAAGAAAAATCTGAGAAGAAAGACATTTGAAGTTGAACAATTTTCTGTATTTGGCATTTACGACTGCTATAGATTATGGTAGAAAGGATATTGGATTGAATTGGGTGGTTTAAAGAACAGAACCTCTTTGGGATGAACTTGTGCTCTTTTGTGAGGCTCAATGTAACAAATACAGGGGCACAAACAAGCCCTTGTTGCAATCTCAGAAACTTTCTCCCAACTTGGCCCTATTCCCCTTCCCTTCCTTCCTCTCTGCCCCACCAGCTTGAGTTGGATCTACAGGGCTCTTTTAAGCAAACAAGTAGAACCTCTCACAGCTCACCGTTCACCAGGTTTCCATTCTTTTTTTAACCCCTTTCTTCCCAATGTTTTCAATGTTTTCATTTAGCACACTTTTTGCATTCTCAAATTATCCTCTGTATATACTTTTATACAGTAAATAAACATTGGGGGGAAATTATTGTTCAACTATTTTCTCATTGTTTTCATAGCCAATGAATGGTACAAGAAAAAGCCCTTTGTTCAACTATTTTGAACTTGATGACAGAGAATTACGTGAAATATGTCTGTTTACAATGTCATTAATTTTATACCAATGATTTTCAGTGGTGTTGAATTTTTTTATTCTCCGAGAATACAGGGACATTATTTTGGCTTAACATGGGTCTTATGGAACATCATTCCATCTATCGGTGCCAGGCTACTCAGCGTGACGAACTCGTCGACTCATATATTCGTCGCGCCTAAGTCAGCGCCGTATTAAATTA